>CACSLK010027388.1:2886845-2901726 GCA_902706635.1 Striga hermonthica | reverse complement strand
TGGTAATTTCAACTTGTGAGACAAGTCAGCATTGATGAAGTTATGTGACGAACCGTTGTCTACGAGCACTATTACTCTTCGATCTTTGACCCATGCTGGTAGTCGCATGGCTTTCGGTCCTCTGATCCCTGCCATCGCATGCATCGAGATTTCAGGCTCCTCACTGAAGGTCTCAATCTCGTCCTCCTGAGGCGGTTCCTCCTCGACCTGAACCTCTTCGTCGTCCGGGTTGGCCACCTCAATTGTAAAGGCTTGCTTACATTGGTGCCGCGGGGTAAACCTCTCCTCGCACTTAAAACAGAGACCCTTCTCACGTCGCCGTGTAACTTCCTCTAGCGACAATCGACGGACTTCTAGCCCCGTTGGCCGCGTATTGAAGACTGGCCGTGCGCTCGTGGTTACTTGGCCCGGACCCGTGCGACGCGCATCCGTAATGCGGTTGTCCGCGCGTCCTCGGCGTGTTGTAGCCAAGTGGTCTTCTCGCCGTCGGGCTACTTCCATCGCGTCATGCATGGTGTCAGGCCTCTCGAGCCGAACCTATGCCGCTAGATCAAATTTTAATCCGCCTATAAACGCGCCAACTAGTGCCTCTTCCGGCCAATCGCGCACGTGGCAAGCCAGTCGTTCGAACTCCCTGATGTATTCACGTAGATTGCTCGTTTGCCGTATGCGCGTGAGAGCCTCATTGTAGTTATGATAATCAGACGTACCAAATCGCGTAAGTAACTCCTTCTCAAAAACATCCCAAGTAATAATTTGTTGTCGCTTGCGATAGATCCGTGTGAGCCATTGCCACCATACATTGGCCTCGCCATCAAGATAATAAGTTGCATACCTCACGCGATTGGGACCGTCGGTTTCGTTAAGCTCAAAATATTGTACTGCCCCGTGGAGCCATGCATCTGGATCGTTGCCTGTGAACGTGGATAGAGTGATGCGTGGCTTGTCGATCTTCGGACGTTCGTGGTACGCGGACGCCTGGGATTGCCGATCGGATTCGCTCTCGCCGTCGCGCTCCTCACGCCGTCGGCCCTCTCCTTCGGGCTGCTCGCGTTCGCGGTTTCGCTCCTGATCGTGCTGCCGTGGCGGTGGTAGACGCACCAGGACCGTGCGCGCCATCTCGTCGAAGCGTCGGTTCACGGTTTCCATCAGATCTTGCATTGTTGCTTTGGTATTGTCGAGTCCCTCGCCCACCGTATCAATGGCCTCGCTCATGCCACGGAATTGAACATCGAGGTTGTCAATTTTGTCCTTCATCTCCTTATTGGCCATGGCTTTCTTCTCTTGCTTGCGTTCTTTGCTTCGTGGACTCGTGATGATGATATATTTTTTTTTTTTTTAATAGAGAGGGACGACAAAAGAAAAGAAAAAGAAAGGGAATGGGGTAGAAGAAAAACACACGATCAACACCTCTCAATGAACGCACCAATGATGAGGATCGTGTGTTTCGACTGCCGATAAGCCACAAACCAGTGCCTTGAATCGCCGATAGTGCCTAGAGGTTCACAAACCGCACCCCTCTAAACGATTATAATTGCTATTGAATCTCGGTGAAAAACTAAAGCAAAGAAGATGAACAAAGGTTCTTGAGTTCTTATTAATTCTTGGATGATGATAAATAACATAGGGGAAGGGCCTTTATATAGGCACAAACTAGATCTAATCCTAATATAACTATAACTCTAATAAAGCAATAAAATATTAACTATCCTAATAAATCTAGATCTCATAATGTAATAAGGGAACTAAATATCTTGGCTTGCACACCAAGGGATTCTCTCTCTCTCTTCCTCTCGGCCACACGCGAACCGCCTTAGTGCGCCGCCCGCACGCCCTAGTCCTCGAGGACTAGGGCACCGCCTCCCGCGCGTGCCCATCCGTCCAGCGTGCCGCGCACGCCTGCGCCTACCGCGCCGCCCTCGAGCGCTTGTTCACCCGCCAGTCCGCACTCCTCGAGGACTGCGGCCTCGTGCCCCGCGCGTCCTTCCCTATCGACCTGGTTGCGCGCACCTTCGGCCCCGGCTGATACCCCGCGCGCGTGCTGCCCCGTCTTTCCGCATGCCTCGAGGGATGCGGCCTCGCTACGCACGCACACCGCCCGTATATCCGTGTGCAGCCTATCTTCGCCCGTCTCGCGCGCACTATGCTCCAGTGCGCGCACTTCTGCCATTGCTCGCGCCTGCCTCTTGCGCGCATGGTAAGCTCGACTTGCGGCATTCTTGAGCTGCCCAGCCACTTCCGCATCAGCGCGCCCCTACGCGCCTGCGCGCTGTGTGCATGTGATGAGGATCGTGTGTTTCGACTGCCGATAAGCCACAAACCAGTGCCTTGAATCGCCGATAGTGCCTAGAGGTTCACAAACCGCACCCCTCTAAACGATTATAATTGCTATAGAATCTTGGTGAAAAACTAAAGCAAAGAAGATGAACAAAAGTTCTTGAGTTCTTATTAATTCTTGGATGATGATAAATAACATAGGGGAAGGGCCTTTATATAGGCACAAACTAGATCTAATCCTAATATAACTATAACTCTAATAAAGCAATAAAATATTAACTATCCTAATAAATCTAGATCTCATAATGTAATAAGGGAACAAAATATCTTGGCTTGCACACCAAGGGATTCTCTCTCTCTCTTCTTCTCGGCCACACGCGAACCGCCTTAGTGCGCCGCCCGCACGCCCTAGTCCTCGAGGACTAGGGCACCGCCTCCCGCGCGTGCACATCCGTCCAGCGTGCCGCGCACGCCTGCGCCTACCGCGCCGCCCTCGAGCGCGTGTTCACCCGCAGTCCGCACTCCTCGAGGACTGCGGCCTCGCGCCCCGCGCGTCCTTCCCTATCGACCTGGTTGCGCGCACCTTCGGCCCCGGCTGATACCTTGCGCGCGTGCTGCCCCGTCTTCCCGCATGCCTCGAGGCATGCAGCCTCGCTACGCACGCACACCGCCACGTATATCCGTGTGCAGCCTATCTTCGCCCGTCTCGCGCGCACTATGCTCCAGTGCGCGCACTTCTGCCGTTGCTCGCGCCTGCCTCTTGCGCGCATGGTAAGCTCGACTTGCGGCGTTCTTGAGCTGCCTAACCACTTCCGCATCATTCCCGTCCCCTTCAAGTGATTCCTTGTCCTCAAGGATAAAGTTCGGGAACTGATCGCGTATCTCGTCAAAATCTTCCTACGTGGCTTCCTCAGATGGCAATTTTTCCCAGTCTACTAGTACTTCCCAACGGTAGCGTCCAGCTCTCTTTACCTTACGGTACTCGATTGCTCGTTTTGGTTGAACTATGACCCTACCATCGGTTGCGGTTGCAGGTAATTCCTCACAATACTTCTGCGCTTCTCCCAGACTTCTCTTGAGTTGTGAGACATGGATAACTGGGTGAATTTGCGAACTTTCAGGTAACTCTAGGCGATATGCTACCTGTCCAATGCGCTTCAGAATCTGATAAGGCCCATAGTAGCAGATGCCTAATTTGGTAGCGGCTCTTTGTGCTGTCGTGCGCTGCCTGAATGGTCGTAGCTTTAGGTAGACATATTCTCCGGGTGCAAAATTTTCCTCACGCCTTTTTCCATCTGCGAAGGCTCTAGTTCGGTCAATAAAGCCTTCGAGATTTCTCTTCAACTCACGTAACATCAAATCTCGCTCTTCTAGTTCTCGACCAACCTCATCGTTGACCGTACTCCCCTCTGAATAATTGATCAGCGTTTGGGGTTTTCGCCCGTAAACCAACTCAAATGGTGTCATCTTGGTCGACTCGTGGTAAGTGGTGTTATACCAATATTCAGCCCAAGGCAAAAAGTTTTCCCACCTCTTCGGGAATTGATGGACATAGCACCTTAAGTACTGCTCGAGAGTTCGGTTGGTTACCTCAGTTTGTCCGTCTATTTGTGGATGATAGGCTGAGCTCATAGATAACTTGGTTCCTTGCAACTTGAAGAATTCAGACCAAAAACTACTCATGAAAATCCGGTCTCTGTCAGACACTATAGACCGTGGCGCTCCATGTAGTTTCATCACGTACTCTACGAACAGCCTGGCGATCGACTTTGCAGTGTAAGGATGAGTGATGGGTATGTAGTGAGCATACTTTGTGAGGCGATCCACCACGACCATAACACCGTCAAACCCGTTAGAACTCGGTAATCCCTCTATAAAATCCATGGTAATGTCTTCCCATATTGCCTCGGGTACTGGTAGAGGTTGTAGTAGGTCGCTCGGTTTTCGTGAGTCAGACTTAGTGCGCTGGCAATCGTCGCACCTCGCTATGTATTCTCGGACGGTATTCTGCTGTCCTGGCCAGAAGAATGTATTGGCTATCCTCATCCACGTGCGGTAGATACCTGAGTGGCCTCCAATTTTAGAGTAGTGGAAGTGTTGCATGATCTGCTCACGCAACTGCTCACTGGCGGGAACGAACACTCGACCTCGGTGTAAAAGCAGACCATTGTGCAACTCGTATTCCATAGCAGTCGTCTTACCCGTCTCAAGTGATTGGCGCAACTCCTGGCAGTATGTGTCCTCCTCCTGCGCCTTCCTCACTTCCTCCCAAATATCCCAAGCCGGCCCAGTGATAGCATTCAGCTCGGCTACATCGGTCCGTCTGGACAGTGCATCAGCTACTGCATTCTGTCGCCCTGGTCGGTAGACTATCTCGAATTCAAACCCCATAAGTTTGGAAACGAACTTCTGCTGCTCCGGGGTAACAATCCTTTGCTCGAGTAGATGCTTGAGCGGCTGCTGATCGGTCACAATTCGAAAGCATCGTCCCAATAGATAAGGTCTCCAGCACCTTACTGCCTCGACAACTGCAAGCATCTCTTTTACATACACAGATAGGCCTAGTCGAGCCGCACCCAAAGCTTTACTCAGGTAGGCTAAGGGTCGTCCTTCCTGCACTAGTACAGCTCCAACCCCAATGTCGCTCGCATCTGTGTGTACCTCGAACAAGACACCAAATCTCGGCATTGCGAGTACGGGCGTCGTAGTCATGGCTTCCTTCAGTTTCTCGAACGCCTCCTCACCAGACTTGGTCCAAGTAAACCCTCCCTTGTTAGTCATTTCAGTCAGCGGCTTGGCGATGGTTCCATAGTCCTTCACAAACTTCCGGTAGTAGCCCGTGAGTCCTAGGAACCCCCTCAACTGCGTGAGACTTGTTGGTTTAGGCCACTCGACCATAGCCTCAATCTTTCATGGATCGACCTTCACGCCTTCGTGTGATATGAAGTGCCCCAAATACTCAACCATCATCTGCCCAAAGGAACATTTGGATGGCTTTATGTGGAACGAGTTGGTCTCCAAAATTTCGAGCACTACTCTCAAATGCCCAAGATGTTCGCCCCATGACTTCGATCAGATCAGGATATCATCAAAGAATACCAGAACGAACTTACGCAAATACTCCTTGAAGATAGAATTCATGGCGAACTGGAAAGTGGATGGGGCGTTGCATAGTCCGAATGGCATAATGAGATACTCATAGTGCCCCTGGTGTGTACGAAAGGCCGTTCTGGGAATTTCGGCTTTGTGGAGTCGAATATGATGGTAGCCAGCTCTCAGATCGAGCTTAGAGAAATAACGCGATCCGGCTAACTCATCAAGCATGTCATCAACACTCGGGATAGGAAATCGGTCCTTGATGGTTGCAGCGTTTAAAGCTCGGTAATCTGTACAGAACCTCCACGTGCCGTCTTTATTTTTAGCTAATAGAACTGGGGAAGAAAACGGACTCTTGCTATGTTGTATCAGTCCTGATTCAAGCATCTCGGCAACCTGCCGTTCGATCTCGGTTTTCTGAAAGTGAGCATACCTATAAGGGTGGACATGTATGGCATGCTGTTCATTGACCTGTGGTATGCGATGATCAAACTCTCGGTGCGGTGGTAGTCCTTGAGGCTCGCCCATTACTCCTTCAAACTCTTCGAGAAGCTTGCGCACATCCCCCTGTTGTTGTTCGTCCCGGTTTGGGTGCGCTTCCAGGTCCTCGACTACTACTGCAAAAATTTGGCCTCCACCCCGCCAAACTCTTTCAATACTTTTCAACCCTACTTCCTTAGTTCCTTTCTCAGTTCCGGTGCTTAGGGTGACCTGCAAACCTTCAGAGTTGAACTCCATAATTCCTGTCCGATAGTCGGTCGTCACCTTGCCTAGCCCCTCGAGCCATTGAACTCCCAACACTACATCTGGTCCAACTAGGGGCAAGGCATACAGGTCAGCTTTTACCGTGACTCCTTGGAATTTGATCGGCACTTTCCGAAAAGATTCAGTGCATTGCAACCTCTCTCCATTGGCTACTCGTACCTCGAAGGGTTCGATTTTTGTGGTTGGTAATTTCAACTTGTGAGACAAGTCAGCATTGATGAAGTTATGTGACGAACCGTTGTCTACGAGCACTATTACTCTTCGATCTTTGACCCATGCTGGTAGTCGCATGGTTTTCGGTCCTCTGATCCCTGCCATCGCATGCATCGAGATTTCAGGCTCCTCACTAAAGGTCTCAATCTCGTCCTCCTGAGGCGGTTCCTTCTCGACCTGAACCTCCTCGTCGTCCGGGTTTGCCACCTCAATTGTAAAGGCTTGCTTACATTGGTGCCCCGGGGTAAACCTCTCCTCGCACTTAAAACAGAGACCCTTCTCACGTCGCCGTGTAACTTCCTCTAGCGACAATCGACGGACTTCTAGCCCCGTTGGCCGCGTATTGAAGACTGGCCGTGCGCTCGTGGTTACTTGGCCCGGACCCGTGCGACGCGCATCCGTAATGCGGTTGTCCGCGCGTCCTCGGCGTGTTGTAGCCAAGTGGTCTTCTCTCCGTCGGGCTACTTCCATCGCGTCATGCATGGTGTCAGGCCTCTCGAGCCGAACCTCTGCCGCTAGATCAAATTTTAATCCGCCTATGAACGCACCAACTAGTGCCTCTTCCGGCCAATCGCGCACGCGGCAAGCCAGTCGTTCGAACTCCCTGATGTATTCACGTAGATTGCTCGTTTGCCGTATGCGCGTGAGAGCCTCATTGTAGTTATGATAATCAGACGTACCAAATCGCGTAAGTAACTCCTTCTCAAAAACATCCCAAGTAATAATTTGTTGTCGCTTGCGATAGATCCGTGTGAGCCATTGCCACCATACATTGGCCTCACCATCAAGATAATAAGCTGCATACCTCACGCGATCGGGACCGTCAGTTTCGTTAAGCTCAAAATATTGTACTGCCCTGTGGAGCCATGCATCTCGATCGTTGCCTGTGAACGTGGATAGCGTGATGCGTGGCTTGTCGATCTTCGGACGTTCGTGGTACGCGGACGCCTGGGATTGCCGATCGGATTCGCTCTCGCCGTCGCGCTCCTCACGCCGTCGGCCCTCTCCTTCGGGCTGCTCGCGTTCACGGTTTCGCTCCTGATCGTGCTGCCGTGGCGGTGGTAGACGCGCCAGGATCGTGCGCGCCATCTCGTCGAAGCGTCGGTTCACGGTTTCCATCAGATCTTGCATTGTTGCTTTGGTATTGTCGAGTCCCTCGCCCAGCGTATCAATGGCCTCGCTCATGCCACGGAATTGAACATCGAGGTTGTCAATTTTTTCCTTCATCTTCTTATTGGCCATGGCTTTCTTCTCTTGCTTGCGTTCTTTGCTTCGTGGACTCGTGATGATGATATATATATATATATATTTTTTTTTAATAGAGAGGGACGACAAAAGAAAAGAAAAAGAAAGGGAATGGGGTAGAAGAAAAAAACACGATCAACACCTCTCAATGAAAGCACCAATGATGAGGATCGTGTGTTTCGACTGCCGATAAGCCACAAACCAGTGCCTTGAATCGCCGATAGTGCCTAGAGGTTCACAAACTGCACCCCTCTAAACGATTATAATTGCTATAGAATCTTGGTGAAAAACTAAAGCAAAGAAGATGAACAAAAGTTCTTGAGTTCTTATTAATTCTTGGATGATGATAAATAACGAAGGGGAAGGGCCTTTATATAGGCACAAACTAGATCTAATCCTAATATAACTATAAATCTAATAAAGCAATAAAATATTAACTATCCTAATAAATCTAGATCTCATAATGTAATAAGGGAACTAAATATCTTGGCTTGCACACCAAGGGATTCTCTCTCTCTCTCTTCCTCTCGGCCACACGCGAACCGCCTTAGTGCGCCACCCGCACGCCCTAGTCCTCGAGGACTAGGGCACCGCCTCCCGCGCGTGCACATCCGTCCAGCGTGCCGCGCACGCCTGCGCCTACCGCGCCGCCCTCGAGCGCATGTTCACCCGCCAGTCCGCACTCCTCGAGGACTACGGCATCGCGCCCCGCGCGTCCTTCCCTATCGACCTGGTTGCGCGCACCTTCGGCCCCGGCTGCTACCCCGGCGCGTGCTGCCCCGTCTTCCCGCATGCCTCGAGGCATGCGGCCTCGCTACGCACGCACACCGCCCGTATATCCGTGTGCAGCCTATCTTCACCCGTCTCGCGCGCACTATGCTCCAGTGCGCGCACTTCTGCCGTTGCTCGCGCCTGCCTCTTGCGCGCATGGTAAGCTCGACTTGCGGTGTTCTTGAGCTGCCTAGCCACTTCCGCATCAGCATTCCTGCGCGTGTGCGCCCCTGCGCGCCTGCACGCTGTGTGCGCGCCCGTGTGCGCGTGCTGCGCCCGACGTGCACCCACTCGCGTACCATCCATTCCTATGGGCCCCCTTATGCCTTGGGCATCGCCACCTGGTTTTTCTCCTTTGGTGCGCATCTCAAATCCTCGTGTGATAGGCCCAAGTCCTTGCCTTCACTTGAGACTTTCGTGCTCGTGTGCCTCGCGTACGGGCTCGTACCCTTCTCTTAGGCCATGCATGCGTGGTTTTGGCCATTTTCTCGGCCTTCTCGAACCATCCCGGCCATCGTCTCTCGGCATCTTCGGGCTTCGAAAGCCACTTCCGCATCAGCGCGCAGGGACGCGCTGATGAAGACCGTGTGTCCCGGCTGTCGACAAGCCGCTCCCGCACCTTAAATCGCTCGATAGGTGTTAGGAAGTCGCACACTCGCAGCCTTTCTAACGAATAAAATTGCAAAAGAATTCAAGGAGAAAACTAGAGCAAAGTGTTTGAACAAAAGTTCGGATTTTTTGTATTGATTTCTGAATTATTAAATTAACAAGAAGAAGGGCCTTTATATAGGCATCTACTAGATCTAGTCCTAATATAACTATAACTCTAATAAAGCAATAAAATATTAGGTGTCCTAAACAAACTAGAAAACAAGGAAATAAATATCTAGAATATCTCTTGCTTGCGATTCAAGCCGCCATTGCGCGCGTGCTGCTCTCGCGCGCCCGCCTCGCCTACTCCTTGCTTTGTTAGGACTGCTCGCACGTGAACCTCCTCGTCCGTACCCGCGCTATTGCACCCTTGGCCGAGATTCTCGCGCGCGTCACCGTCCGCGCGTGCATGTCTGCTAACGAGTTGGGCGTGGGCAGCCCGTCGGCTTAACCTCCGTCGTGCATGATAAGCGCGACTCGCAGCATTCTTTAATCTCCTTGCCGTGTTCTCATCATTCCCGTCCCCTTCAAGTGCTTCCTTGTCCTCAAGGAAGAAATCGGGAAACATCTCGCGCATCTCGTCCCAACTTTGCCACGTTGCTTCCTCGCTCGGTAAATCCTCCCATTCGACGAGCACTTCCCAGAAACATTTTCCAGCCTTTTTGACTTGTCGATACTCCATCGCACGGCTTGGCCGCACCATAACCTGCCCGTCTGGCGTGATCGCGGGCAGTCGATCTTTTGCCGCATGCGCTTCGCCGAGCCGTTGCTTGAGTTGTGAGACGTGTATGACCGGATGAATATGGGAATCTTCCGGCAACTCAAGTCGATAAGCAACCTTCCCAACCTTGGCCAAAATTTTATAAGGCCCGTAATATCCAACTCCGAGCTTGGTCGCGACCCTTTGCGCGGCTGTCCTTTGTCGAAATGGCCTAAACTTCAAGTACACCCAATCCCCGCGCTCA
This sequence comes from Striga hermonthica, assembly GCA_902706635.1. Lineage (NCBI taxonomy): Eukaryota > Viridiplantae > Streptophyta > Magnoliopsida > Lamiales > Orobanchaceae > Striga > Striga hermonthica. The sequence continues at coordinate 2,891,743 of CACSLK010027388.1, read as the reverse complement.
AACTCTACGTCACGCCGCTTGCCATCATGGTATGCCTTCATCCTATTGATTGAGCCCTCCAACGTCCGTTTTAGCTCGCGCAACATCAAGTCACGCTCGACCAACTCTCGATCGACCTCATCGTTCACGGCGCTCCCCATCGAGTAGCTCACGATCGTCGACAGTTTGCGCCCGTACACCAACTCGAACAGCGTTGCCATAGTCGAGCTATGGTAAGTGGTGTTATACCAATTCTCGGCCCAAGGTAAATAATTCTCCCATCGCTTCGGAAATTGATGCACATAGCACCTAAGGTACTGCTCGAGCGTGCGATTGGTCACCTCTGTCTGTCCGTCGGTTTGTGGATGATAAGCTGAGCTCATGCTTAGCTCGGTTCCCTGCAATTTAAAGAACTCCGACCAAAAGCTACTCATAAATATCCGATCTCGGTCGGACACAATTGACCACGACACTTCATGCAATTTCATCACGTATTCAACAAACAGTTTTGCTATAGACTTAGCCGTGTATGGATGAGTAAGTGGAATAAAATGTGCATACTTGGTAAGACGGTCGACTACCACCATGACTCCATTGAACCCATTCGAGATTGGCAACCCCTCGATAAAATCCATGGTGATGTCCTTCCAAATACGTGCGGGGATCGGCAAAGGTTGGAGCAGCCCGCTTGGTCGACGTGCGTCCGCCTTAGTGTGTTGGCACTCATCACATCGCCCAACGTAGTCGCGCACATCGCCCTTTAGCCCTGGCCAATGAAAAGTGATCGCAATCCTCATCCATGTCCAGAACACCCCGGAGTGTCCTCCAAACTTCGAGTCGTGGAAGTGCCGGATGATTTCCTCGCGCAACGATCCCGCCTTGGGCACGACGACTCGCCCATGATAAAGGAGCAAGCCATCGTGCATGTCATGGTCCACGTCCTCGTCGTGTCCCATGTTCAGCTTCTCGATCACATCCCGGCAATGCGCATCCTCATCTTGTGCCTTCCGAAGCTCGGCACAAACGGCCCACGTTGGCCCCGTTACTGCGTCGAGCTCGGCCACGTCTTCCCGGCGAGACAATGCGTCGGCCACGGTGTTCTGGCGACCTGGCCGATACACTATCTCGAAGTCGAACCCCATCAATTTGGATACGAACTTCTGCTGCTCGGGCGTCACGATCCTTTGCTCGAGCTAGTGCTTGAGCGGCTGCTGGTCCGTGACAATCCGAAAGCGTCGCCCAAGCAAGTACGGCCTCCACACGCGCACGGCCTCGTCCACGGCTAGCATCTCTTTCACGTACACGGACAACCCTAAGCGCGCCGGCCCGAGAGCCTTGCTGAGATAAGCCAAGGGTCGTCCTTCCTGTACTAGAACCGCTCCGATTCCAATGTCGCTCGCATCCGAGTGAATCTCGAACAACATATCAAACCTCGACATCGCGAGCACGGGTGTGGTCGTCATGGCCTTCTTTAGTTCCTCGAAAGCCTTTTTGCTCGCCTCCGTCCACTTGAATGCTCCCTTCTTCGTCATCTCTGTGAGTGGCTTCGCGATGGTTCCATAGTCCTTCACGAATTTGCAATAATAGCCGGTAAGACCAAGGAACCCTCGGAACTGCGTCAAGCTCGCGGGCTTCGGCCACCCTACCATCGCCTCGATCTTCCTTGGGTCCACCTTAACACCCTCATGAGAAATAAAGTGCCCAAGGTACTCGAACACCTCTTGAGCAAACGAGCACTTGGACGGTTTGATGTAGAATGAGTTAGCCTCCAAAATCCCCAAAACAACTCGCAAGTGCTCGAGATGATCTGCCCATGTTTTCGAGTACACCAAAATTTCATTAAAGAATACTAATACAAACTTACGTAGGTACCTCTTAAAAATCGAGTTCATGGCAAACTGAAAGGTCGACGGCGCATTGCACAACCTGAAAGGCATCACGAGATATTCGTAGTGCCCTTGGTGCGTGCGAAAAGCCGTCTTGGGCACGTCCTCCTTGGCCAACCTGATCTGATGGTAGCCCGCGCGTAGGTCGAGCTTAGAGAAGTAACACACGCCACCCAACTCATCCAGCATGTCGTCGACGCTTGGAATGGGAAAGCGATCCTTCACTGTAGCCGCATTGAGAGCGTGGTAGTCCGTGCAGAACCACCAAGTTCCGTCCTTCTTCTTTGCGAGCAACACCGGTGACGAGAACGGGCTCGAGCTATGCTGGATGAGCCCGGACTCGAGCATCTCGCCCACCTGCCGCTCGATCTCCATATTTTGGAAGTGTGCATATCGATACGGGTGCACGTCCATTGTTCGACCTTCCTCGACCAAAGGTATGCGGTGGTCGAACTCTCGATGCGGCGGTAGTCCCTTGGGCTCGTCGAGGACCTAGTCGAATTCCTCGAGCAAGTCACGCACCTCGCGCTGCCTCTCCTCGACCACTTGGTCGAACTCCTCGACCACCTCCGCGTCCTTGCATGTGTGCTCGACCACTTGGTCGAACTCCTCCACCACCTCCGCGTCCTTGCCTGTCTGCTCGACCACGACAGCGTACAACTGTCCGCCACCTCGCCACACCTTCTCGATGTTTTTTAGACCAACCTCCTTGGTCGATCCTTCGTTTGCTTTCATGGTAACCAACCTATCATCAGTCTCAAACTTCATCACGCCCTTTCGGTAGTTGGTCGTTACGTCACCGAGCCCTTCGAGCCATTGCACACCAAGCACCACATCAGGCCCTACCAATGGTAAAGCAAACAGGTCCGCCTTTACCGTTACTCCTTGGAATTTGATTGGCACGCCTCGGTACACCTTCGAGCACCGCAATCTCTCACCATTAGCCACCCGCACCTCGAATGGCTCGACCATGGACGTGGGTAGTTTAAGCTTGTGAGATAGCGTCGCATTAATGAAGTTGTGCGACGACCCATTGTCCACGAGCACAGTCACTCGCTGATCCTTCACCCACGCCGGCAAACGCATCGTCCTCAGCCCCTTGGTGCCCGCCATGGCGTGTACAGAGATCTCGGCCTCATCATCGAGCACCTCGACCTCCACCTCCCGTTCTTCCTAGATCACCGGCTCCTCGTCATCCGAGTCCACAAACTCGATCAAGAAATTTTGTTTGCACCGATGTCCCGACATGTACTTTTCCTCGCACCGGAAACACAGCCCCTTCTCTCATCTCCGTGCCATCTCGTCCTCCGTCAACCTCTTCACCTCGGTTGCCGGTGGCCTAAAGGTGCCCGGCGGCCTCGCGTTCGCACTAGGTGCGCTCACGGTCGCCGGCACACGTCGCGGCTCCGGGACTCGAAAGTCCGCCCGTCCCCTTCGAGTCACGGCCAAGTGATCCTCCCGCCTCCTAGCAACTACCATGGCCTTTTGCATGGTCTCCGACCGTGAGATCATATTTAAGACCCCCAACGAACGCGCCAACAAGCGCGCTTTCTGGCCAACCGCGAACCCAGCACGCCAACCTCTCGAACTCCTTTTGGTAGTCACGTACACTCCCCGTCTGCCAGATCCGAGTCAGGGCCTCGTCGTGGTTATGATAATCTGATTTCTCAAAACACGTAAGGAGCTCGCGTTCAAAATCTTCCCAACGGATTGGTTGTTGTCGTCCGCGATACACGCGCGTGAGCCACTGCCACCACACGTTGGCCTCACCATCTAGATAGTACGCGGCATATCGAACCCAGTCTCGTTGCGGCATCTCGTTTAGGTCGAAGAGCTGCACCGCCCTATTCGGCCAAGCGTCCGGATTGGTTCCCGTGAACGTCGAGAGAACGAGCCTCGGCTTCTCGATGCGGGGTCGCTCTTGAACGTTCGATGCCTGTGACCGCTGCTCGTACTCTTCCTCTTCGTCGGGGTGGTGCTCGGCCCGCTGCTGCTCCTGTTGTCTTAGACGCTCGCGTGCGTTCATCCGTGGTGGCTCCTGCTGCTGCTGTCGCTGGAACCCGCGCAACACTTACTCTAGGCGCTGCTCGAGATGAGCCACGGTAGCATTGGTGGTGGTCTGTCCTTCATCGAGCGAACAAAATCGACCCTCCATGCTTTCGCTTATGGCCCTGAATTGGCCTTCCAATCCTTCGACTCTTTCTTTCAACTCACGATTGGCCATATCTTTTCTAGCTTGCCTACGTTCTCGACTTCCCGGACTAATTTTGATTTTTTTCTTTAGATTTTGTCAATTTTTTTTTAAATTAAAAGAGAATGGGAAAGGAAAGACAAACAATCGACTCTCTCTATGAAAGCACCAATGATGAAGACCGTGTGTCCCGACTGTCGACAAGCCGCTCCTGCGCCTTAAATCGCTCGATAGGTGTTAGGAAGTCGCACACTCGCAGCCTTTCTAACGAATAAAATTGCAAAAGAATTCAAGGAGAAAACTAGAGCAAAGTGTTTGAACAAAAGTTCGGATTTTTTGTATTGATTTCTGAATTATTTATTAACAAGAAAAAGGGCCTTTATATAGGCATCTACTAGATCTAGTCTTAATATAACTATAACTCTAATAAAGCAATAAAATATTAGGTGTCCTAAACAAACTAAAAAACAAAGAAATAAATATCTAGAATATCTCTTGCTTGCGATTCAAGCCGCCATTGCGCGCGTGCTGCTCTCGCGCGCCCGCCTCGCCTACTCCTTGCGTGGTTAGGCCTGCTCGCGCGTGAACCTCTTCGTCCGTACACGCGCTATTGCACCCTTGGCCGAGATTCTCGCGCGCGTCACCGTCTGCGCGCGCATGTCCGCTAACGAGTTGGGCCTGGGCAGCCCGTCGGCTTAACCTCCGTCGTGCATGATAAACGCGGCTCGCATTCTTTAATCTCCTTGCCGTGTTCTCATCACGCGCGCAGGCACGCGCGCAGGAACGTGCGCAGGCACGCCCGCAGGGACGGGCGCACGCAGGCGCAGGCACAGTAGATCAGC
>CACSLK010027388.1:2833009-2847780 GCA_902706635.1 Striga hermonthica | reverse complement strand
GCCCGACTGCCCGGTTCGGTTGGACCGGCAGTCCGGTCCAGACCGGTTCAGACCGGTTGGACCAGTTCAGTCAGTTATTTTCAGTTTCAGTCCCGGTTTTCAGTTTCAGTGTTAATTTCACTTAAATTCCCGGGTCAAGTTCAGTTCAGATAATTAGTTTCAGATCAGTTTCATACTTAGCCGGTTTCAGTTATACCTTTTAAGTCCGAATATCATGTTAGATTCGACAGAGCATCTTAACCTAAGTAATCAGTTAAATTTATCAGTCTGAGTATAGTCAATAGTAATTGTTTATATTATTTTCAGTTTGATCAGGCATCAGCACTTCCCTATCAGTTCAGTTTTCAGCAAAATCAGGTGGGGACTCAGACTAAGTATCACATGGTTTATAATTACGTTACCATGGTCGAGGTATGTATATTCAGATACCGCTCGGGGTGGTCGCCGGTCCATCCTGGGTTTTAGTGGCCTGATCTAGCCACTAGAGTGTGCACATGGTCCGGTGTTAGTTTCGCCGGGAGATTTATCAGTTATCAGATACGCGACTTATGTTGCGAGATTCAGTTATCAGTTACGTGACTTCGGTCGCGAGATCAGACCGGTTATCAGTTATATCAGTTATCAGTTTCGGTTCAGTTCAGTTATATATACTCAGTTCATGATCATGTTATTATTTACGATGTTTTACATTAGTATGAGTTTCTGCGGAGCACAGTGCCTTAGTGCTCACGCCCCACATTTTCATGATTTTTCAGGTCATAGGGTCGGCGATGAGCAGTGAGCGGGACGGGCTGTTCAGGATTTTCATGTTATTTGTATTATGTATTTTGCCACGCTTAGACTTCCGCTAAATTTTCAGTACTTTTATCAGACTTTTATTCCGATGTTTTGTTGGATGAGATAATAAACCGTTTTATTTATCAGTTTAAAAATTTTAACGGTTTTTCAGAAAAGTCAAGTTTTTCACGGTAGCATCCCGATCAGTTTCGCAAAAACAAGTATTTTATTAAGTTTTCAGTAAATTTGCGAAAAATAGCGTACTCTGATGTATATCAGTCAGCGGGGTGTTACAGGGTCGGTCATTTTTATTTATCGCTTCCGTATGAATAAGTCTTTATGAACCTTTATGTTGAGACTTGATTATGCTATTTTCTAGAACTTATGATTTGCTTGTTTTGGAAAATTTGTTGAACCCGGATTGTTAGGTATTATGGTTAGATGATATATGCATGTTGAGTATTATGTCTCGTGATGTGTTTCGGTTAATGAAAACCGTTTGTGAAAATCGGGTAATGAATCTCCGTGAGCCCAGATAAGACTTGGGTTATGAAAAATGTTGTTTAACACCCATTGAATTTTCGAAAATGATTTTGAAAATTTTACACTGATTTTTGGAAAGTCCAGAATTTCTTTAAAATCAAAGTGGGGTGTTACAGCTGGGGGCGCGCTGGGCTGCGTGCGGGCCTGGGCGCGGGCACGGGCTGCACTGGGCGCGGCTGCGCGTGGTGATGAAGGATATTGTGTTGCGTTCCACTTGTCTTGTCTCGATCACGGCTTCGCCACGGCTTTGCTCTCGACGATAGGTGTGATCGACTCGGTTATTAGCCTAACTCTCTCACGATACTTGAGTTCACTCGGGTCTTAGCCTCGCTCACTCTTTTGAACTAGCTCGGGTCTTAGCCTCACTAACTCGGTTGAACTGGCTTGGGTCTTAGCCTCACCAATTCGAATGCATGATCGAACTCTCACGAATCCTAACACACGGTTTCGAATAAACGTTCTTTTCTATTTCATCAAATCCAAGACTCCTCAAAAAACAATGAGAGATGCTCCCTATTTACAGATCCTAACTATGACTAATTCTAATCTACCAAGGAAGGTAGATGGCGTGGGCATTGCCGAACTAAGCTTAAGAACAATGCCCTAACTAAGCTTAAGCATATTACTTAATTAAGCTAATTCAAATCTACCAAGGAAGGTAGATGGCGTGGGCATTGCCTGACTAAGCTTAAGCACAATGCCCTAACTAAGCTTAAGCATATTACTTAATTAAGCATAAACATGGATTAAAAAGGCTAATTGTGGATTAACACGCTAAGTATGGATTAATAGGCTAAGCATGGATTAAGTTAATTAAGCAAGGGTTAATGATAATTTCTTAAGCATAAGCTAATAATGAACGGTGTACCAATGTGAACGTGTTGCTGTATAGGAACGATGACGTTCACATATGGTATCCTTAATCGAATTTACCTATTTTTCGGTTACAACCTAACTTCGGAACTTAATTCAAATATTATCTTAACTTAACCTCATTAATCATAAACTCGTTTATTATATAAACAAATTGGAAGCAAATGTAAAAACTCATTCGGTTACTGAAATAATTAAACCGAATATTAAGTCGACTAAAAATCAAACTTAAAACTGGAACTCAAGAACTGGCTCAAAACTTATCTTTGACGATTTATCGAATATTCTCAAATTCGATTAATACGTCAATGCTGGAATAACTAATCTCAACTCACTGATGTCTATTTATTAAAATAAACAGACTGAGATTAATTATTATTATTGACTCGGTTAATAAATAAAATTAAGCAGATATACTTTCGACTTAACGTCGAACTCATAACTTAACTAGCTGAATAACTTAAACTTAAACATTAACATGACCATTTATTAACAAAGGCTAGCTTATATTTAAAAGCTAGTATCTTTCTTTTATTAATAAAATGTGGGGCGTTACAAAAGAAACTCGGGTTGAACTGTCCAAACCTGAGAGTCCATTAGTGGTTTTTATTTTTCTAGTTACATTACTGTCATATAACTTAGATGAATAACAAAATGATCCAAACTCACTTGATAATGAATCATCACAAGCATTCAGAATTATAGAACAACCTCTGGTTGATGAATCTCAAGCCTTTAAAAGTAAAAATTCTGGAAAAGTTTATTAATGCCATGAAAGAATAATTACAGTCAATGGATGACAATAAAGTTTGGAATTTAGTAGAATTACTTGAAGGGTCTAAAAGAGTTGTGTGTAAATGGGTTTTCAAAACCCAACATGACTCTAAAGGTAATATCGAAAGATATAAAGTTAGACTTATTTCTAAAGGTTACACCCGAAAGAAAGGCATTGACTAAAAGGAAACATTCTCTCTCGTTTCAAGAAAATTCCTTGAGAATTGTAATGGTAATAGTGGCTCTGTATGATTTTGAGCTTTATCGAATGGACATAAAGATCACCTTCTAAATGATAAACTTTAAAGGAGATCTACATGAACTAATTAAGAGTTTTGAGATCCCAAATGAAATGTAAGAGTGTAAGTTGAATAGATCGATATATGGACTAAAACAAGCCTTTGTCAATGGTATCTTAAGTTTAATGATATCATCACCGCTTATGGTTTTGTAGAGAATACCGTAGACCGGTGTATCTATATTAAGGTCAGTGGCAGTAGATTTGTTATTTTAGTTCCGTATGTCGATAACATATTTATAGTTGCTAATAATGTGGGCATGTTTCACGAATTAAAGTATTATCTCTCTGAAAATTATGAAATAAAGGATGTTGATGAAACGTACTTGCTAATTGGAATAGAAATATTCTCGAATAGATTACTAAGACTAAAAGTTTTATCCCATAAAAGTTTTTATTTGAGAGATAATGGGTGGTTGTTCCGTATAATTCTAATTCATAAAAGGGACACATTTATTTTAAAATAAATGTCCGAAAGGCGAAATGGAATGAAAAGTGATAGAGAAAATTCCTTAGATATAAAGGATTGGGAGTCTTAAGCGACACGAACCTGTATTTGGTTTGATTACATATTTATTGTTGGTACGGTGTTGATATCCGAGTTAGCCCAGAATAAACCGAAGGCTTCACCCCTCAAGACCCAGGCTGCGGACCCGGTCTGATACTGGGGTGTCGAGCTGAACCAAAGAATAAAGGTGACCGGGACCTCCCTAGAAACATTTTCCCAGACCAGCACCCAGCTCAGTCCGTATGGAAGCCGACCTGGGTGGGTGCCGGGTAGAAAATATGTACCCCGTTGTCTCGTGAATACGTCCGAGTGAAGTGCCGACTTGAAGACCCGGCGTGACCGACCACAAAGAAAGAACGAGACTCAATAAACACTGAAATATTCCCACTTGGAAGGTCATCATTGGATGATGGGAAAGGCCGTCGTAGTCTGGTACCCTACAAGCAAGCCTAGTCAAGAAAGCCAACTAGCATTAAATGCCCCCCATGCTGACATTTAATGCCTGACAAGTAATGATTGAAGAAACCTCAAATCGCATTGAATGGATGTCTGGGAGACGCCGAACTGCCCTGCAAGATTACTGTATGACAAGACCGATGAACAGTACCAAGACAGTACCACATTAAAGGACACTATAAATAGCAGCTCATTTCATTTATTTTGGGTTGTTGAATCTCAACTAACTCCATGTTCTCTCTACCTTCTCTCAAAAATTGTAAGGAAATCCATGTAAGAAAACTATAAGTATATCACAAGTGCCGACCTCGTACGAGAGGCCGACCTCGTGATCGCCTAGTAAAACTGTAATTAAATTATATTTTCCAATTATTTTCAGTCTCGCACTTTTAATATTTATTAATTTAATCGTTGACCGAAAACGCTCGTCAACAGTTTGGCGCTAGAATTAGGGCACCATAAGTTATTTGGTGTCAATTATTCGATCTTGTGAAACCTCATACTCACCCATTTTCGTTTATTTCAAATCTCGTTCAACGGTGAAGAGACCTCTCGCCGCAACCAGCAAGGGACGCAAGCCCCCGTCCCTCCTATCCCGACTTTCGTTGTGGCCATGCAGCATCCTGATGTCCTTAAAGCCCTGGAAGGGGTCTTCGCCAAGCCCTCGCAAGCCAGGCACCTGGGGGAAATACCGTGGCCGCCACAGAGGGCCCCGACAACACTCTGCTCCAGACCCCCGACAAGGAGGCCGGGGGGAAGAAGAAACAGCTCGCCAAGTCGAAGACTACGGCCCAATCTCCCAACCGCGCCGCCCTAGAACGACGCGAGAAAAGTGCAAGGCCGGCGCCCACCGAGCAGACTGGCGAAAGCCAGCCAGACCGAAGCCTGCAAGTCATACGCTGCTTTGTGTACCAACGCCTTGGCGACAAGACTCAGGCGAACCGCGACCTCAGGGACTTCATCGAGCGAGGTAAGACCATCGGGCGCGACGCCGACGAAGTCGCTGCCCTCAAGCGAAGAATTGCCGAGTTGGAAGGCCGGCGCTCCCCTCAGGGAGGTCCGTCGCAGCCTTGCTATTCGCGACCCACCCCTTGGGTTGTGGATCATGCTTCACCCCTCTCTCCTGACATCTTGAGCGAGCCCGTCCCCAAGAAGATCAAGGTGCCACAGCTTGGACTTTACGATGGAAACTCAGATCTCGATTCCCACATCGGCCTCTACACTTCCTGGATGGATCTGCACGGTGCGACAGACGCCCTATGCTGCCGCATGTTCTCCCTGACCCTGGGACCGAAGGTGCAGAGGTGGTACCATTCCTTGTATCCGCACTCTATCTGCACTTGGGGTCAGCTCAGGTCGGCATTTCAATCGCACTTCATCGGATCACAAATTAGCCTGGCCCCCAAGGAATCTATCGCCAACATCATCCAGGGCGAAGATGAGAGCTTGAAGGACTATATCACTCGGTTCAACGACCGAGTTCAGAATATGGAGCAGCGCCATCCTGAGACCCTACTCGTCTCCGTGCAAGCCGGGCTGAAACCGAAAACCCTGTTCAAATGGTCCCTGTGCCAGAACAAGCCAGCCACCTACCAAGAATTCCTCACCAAGGCCCAAAATTACATTATGGCCGAAGAATCTTCATCCATCCCGGTGTTGGACGCTTCACCGAGCAAGGATAAGAACAAAGAGAAATCAAGCAAGACGGGCAAGTCATTTGCCGAGGTTCGGGCCATGAGAAGGCATAGAGCTGAAGAACTCAAAGAGAGCTTCCAGGGCGTCTTCTCTGTAGGTGCCGCTGCGGTTTATGAAGAAATCAAAACAAAGGGGTTGCTACCTGACACGAAGCCCATGTTCACCGACAAAGACAAGGTTGACAAGTCCCGATACTGCACTTATCACAAGGCGCATGGGCATAACACGGACCAATGCCGTAACTTGATTGCAGCACTGCTCAAACTGATTGATGACCCGCAGGTCAAGAAGTTCACCCACTCCGGTGAAAAGAGGAAGAAGGGAGGCCGCATTGGGGACGACCTTGACAGCGACGAGGATGCTGACATGAATCTTCGGAGGAAGAAGCCACAGCAGGGCGCCCCCAATGAGATTATGATGTTCAGCCCGGCCCACTAAGGTGAGGTCGGCACTTCTGTAGGCAAAAAGAGAGACCGGTCCCCGGAGCCGGCAATCGACCGAACAGACGTCTCACCCCGACGAGTAAACACGAGCCGAGGTGAGACCCTCCTTTCGTGGAGACAGACAAAGGCCCATGCCCGACAAGCCTATTACGCCGAGCAGAGAGTGATGCACGTCGGAAGCAGGCCGGCAGCCGAGCCAACATCCAACAAAATCTCCTTCACAGACGAGGATGCATTTCTGTTCGACCACCCCCATTCAGACGCCCTGGTGATGACGGCCCCAATAATGGCGATAAAAATCCACCGTATAATGGTCGACACCGGGAGCATCTTGTACTACAACACGTTCAAGAAGATGGGGATCGACAGGAAGGATGTGCAGCCCTACCGAGAACAGATTTAGGGGTTTAACGGAAAAATGACCACCCCCGTTGGCCAAGTGACGTTGCCAATCAGGTTCGGGGAGAAGGGGCAGCCCACGCGAACGATACTGGAAACCTTCAAGATAGTGGACTGCCCAAGTGAATATAATGCCATCCAGGGTAGGACGGCGCTCTACAAGCGAAGGGGTGCCGTCTCCATTTTCCATTACGCCATTAAGTTCCCAACCTCAGACGGGGAAGGGACCCATAGAGGGGACCAGAGAGAAGCGCGAGAATCCATCCTGACCGTTCCACGGACGGAGATCAATACAGCCAATTCTGCCCCCGAAGCCAAAACGAATGTGACTGGGCTCATTGTGGAGTCGACGCCCAAATAAGAAGGGAGGAGCCGCATGCTGGGAAACCAGACAGGCTCGCCCCTCCAGATCATGCCAAGTGTCGACCAGGTCGTCGGCGACACCAAGGTGGAAGGAGTAGTAGAGGTCGAAGAAGGCCAGTTGGACTGAAATACCGAGGTGGTTCACTCCGGCCCAGGGGACGACCGCATGATGGAAATCCAGATAGGTCCGCTCCCCCAGGTTGGAACGAATGACGAATAGGAAAAAGGATCTGGGGCTGACCTGGACCAAGACAGAGGTCGAAGGGCTGGCAAGGAGCCGGTCTCGGAGGAAGACGAACTCGACCCCTGAACTCAATATGAAGAAAAGTGGGGCACCAAAAAAGCTGAACCTATGGACGAGATCGAGGTCATTTTCATCGACGAGGAGACCTGTCAAAAAAAACTCTGGATCGGCAGCAAATTTCCAGCGCCATTAAAGGCCGAGCTAACCAACTTCCTTCGGGAAAACGCGGACGTATTCACGTGGACCCATGAGGACATGGTCGGCATTGACCCAAAGGTTGCCGGCCACAGATTATAGGTCGACCCCACAGTCAGTTCAGTAGTCTAAAAGAGGAGGAAGTTGGGCCCAGACTGGCAGCAAGCTCTCGAAGAAGAAGTGATCAAGCTCAAGGACAACGACTATATTTGAGAGGTCCGGTATCCAACCTGGGTTGCCAACCCAGTACTTGTGAAGAAGGCCAGTGGGGCATGGCGCCTATGCATCGATTTCTCCGACCTCAACAAGGCATGCCCCAAAGATAGTTACCCCCTGCCCCACATCGACTATATGGTGGACGCCACCTCGGGGCACGAACTGATGAGCTTCATGGATGCATACTCCGGCTACAACCAGATCCTGATGCTCCCAGACGACGTCGAACAAACCTCTTTCTACTCGGCGCACGGACTCTATTGCTATACCATGATGCCGTTCGGGCTGAAGAACGCCGGAGCCACATACCAGCATAGTCAATAAGATGTTTTCTAGTTTGATAGGTGTTAGTATGGAAGTGTACGTAGATGATATGTTGGTCAAGTCCGTGTATGAATCCGACCATGTTAATGACATTAACTAAAGGTTTCCTATTTTGCGCGATTACAACATGAAGTTAAATCCCAAAAAATGTACCTTTGGTGTCAGCTCGGGAAAATTCTTGGGCTACATCGTCAGTCAGCTTAGCATCGACGCCAATCCCGAAAAGATTAAGGTTGTTCAGGACCTTCGACCACCGACCTCCATCAAAGGGGTACAAAGTCTGACCGGCAAACTTTCCGCCCTCAGTCAATTCATCTCGAAGTCGACGGACCGGTGTAAGCCGTTCTTCGACGCAATAAAAAAGAATCACAGGTTCGAATGAACGCCGAAATGCCAGCAGGCGTTGGAGGCTATCGAAGAGGCTTTGTGCCGGGCTCCGACCATGCAGAAACCCAGACCTAGAGAAATACTCTTCCTTTATCTAGGAGTCTCCGATGTGGCTATCAGTGCCACCCTCATCCGAGAGGTTGAATCTTCCCAACATCCAGTCTATTACGTAAGCAAGGCACTCCACGATACCGAGCTGCGATACCCCCCAATAGAGAAACTCGCATTCGCTTTAGTGACTGCCACACAGAAATTAAGGCCGTACTTTCTCGAATACTCTATAACTGTGCTCACCGCCTACCCGCTCCTTCATTGACCTGACGCGTCGGGCCGGATGGTGAAGTGGGCGGTGGAGCTGGGACAATACGACATTCACTACCGACCCCGAACAACAATAAAGGGGCAGGTACTATTGGATTTTATAATCGAGTTCACACCGGGACTTGAAGAAACAACAGACGAGCAGTCGTGGGTGAAGTACATGGATGGGTCCTCCACTGCCGGACGAGCAAGCGGAGGAGTCATCCTCGTAGATCCCCACAAGAAGCTCTTTTGTCATTCGATACAATATCTTTTCCCGGCGACCAACAACGAAGCTGAATATGAATCATTGCTATCCGGGCTCGCCCTGGTAGAGGCAATGAGCCTGACCGACCTCGTCATATACTCAGACTCCATGTTGATGGTTAAACAGATATCCAGGGAATTTGAAGTAAAAGAGCCAAGGCTGGTCCCGTACCTGGGGCTGGCGAAAAAGAGGCTGGCTAAAATCCAGACTAAAGTGGAACACATTCCCCAAACAGAGAACGTGCAAGCCGACGCCCTGGCCTGCCTCGCTTCAAGTGCCGGGGTGGAAAATGTCAAGTACGTACAGGTGGGACCCAAGGAACAACCGTCCATGCTCGGCACCTCCGTGTTGAGTGCCGGGCAGGGGGTGGCGGCGCAAGACCCAGGCTGGATGGTCCAGATCCGGTTGTTCCTCGAGACCGAGCATCGCCGTCTGACCCAAAAGAGGCCAGACAACTTCGCACCCGGGCAGCTCGGTTTACAATCGTGGCCGGTGAACTGTTCAAATGGGGCTACTCGGCACCATTACTCAAATTTCTCGACGAAAAGGGCGTCGAATACATACTTAGTGAAATCCACGAAGGCGTATGCGGGAACAATTCAGGAGGGCACGCCCTCGCACACAAGGTCCTTAGACAAGGCTACTATTGGCCGAGTCTGAAAAAGGACGCTCTGGACTTAGCTCGGAAGTGCGCGAAGTGCCAAACCTTCGCGCACAACATCATCTAACCATCGCAGCCCCTAAAATCAATCCTCAGCCCCTGGCCATTTGGTAGGTGGGGGATCGACCTGATCGGCCCCCTGCCTACTGGAAAGGGCGGGGTGAAATACGTAGTGGTCACGGTGGACTATTTCACGAAGTGGGCAGAAGCCGAACTGCTTGCCACCATAACCGAGCAGAAGATGATAGATTTCCTATGGAAGTCCATCATATGTCGATTCGGAGTACCGAACTCGATTATCACCGACAAAGGCAAGCAGTTTGAAGGGAAGAAGCTGGAAACATTCTGCGAAGAGTACAACATCAAACACTTTTTCTCGACGCCGTACCACCCCCAGTCGAACGGCCAGGTTGAGGCCGTAAACAAGATAATCAAACAAGGAATCAAGGTCTGACTTGAAGCCGCGAAAGGGGCATAGCCAGAAGAGCTTTCGGACATGCTTTGGGCGTACCGCACCACAGCCAGGTCGTCAACCGGCGAGATGCCATTCTCCATGGCGTACGGATCCGAGGTGATGATACCTGTCGAGCTCGGTGCCCCAACGTTCTGGGTAACTAATTTTGAAGAAGAATCCAACTCTGAGTCACTGAGGGCCAACCTGGACCTAATCGACGTACACCGAACGCAGGCTGAGCTGAAAAATGTGGCATACAAGATGCGGAGCGAGAGATACATCAACTCCCAAGTCAAACCGCGCTCATATCAGGTCGGTGATTTGTTGCTCAAAAGAGTAACGGGGCCCGACCCCGGACCCCTCAAGCCAAAATGGGAGAGGCCTTACAAGATCAGCGAGGTCCTCCCTCATGGGGCCTACCGTCTCGAACATCTCGACGGCACCCCCCATCAGTACCCATGGAGCTCGACATTCCTGAAGAAGTTCTACCAGTAGGTCCAGGCTCATCCGTTGTAGCTACTTGTAATCATGTTTTGTAATGAAGCGACGTTATAAAAAATATATGTCTCTTATTATTTTCGAAGTGAGAGATTTAGGCATAGATTGAGTCGAAGCAGCGTAAGTATAAGTGTCGGCTAGGATCAGTACGATGACTTGGTCGGCACCTTATAAAAACGTAAGTATAAGTATCGGCCAGGATCAGAACGATGACCCGGTCGGCACCTCATAAAAACATAAGTATCGGTGTCAGCCAGGATCAGTACGATGACCTGGTCGGCACCTCATAAAGACGTAAGTATCGGTGTTGGCCAGGATCAGTACGATGACCTGGTCGGCACCTCATAAAAACGTAAGTATCGGTGTCGGCCAGGATCAGTATGATGACCTGGTCGGCACCTCGTAAAAACGTAAGTATCGATGTCGGCCAGGATCAGTACGATGACCTGGTCGGCACCTCATAAAAACGTAAGTATTGATGTCGGCCAGGATCAGTACGATGAACTGGTCAGCACCTCATAAAAATGCGAGTATCGGTGTCAGCCAGGATCATTACGATAACCTAGTCGGCACCTCATATAAATGTATGGGTAACGGCCAGGATCAGTACGATGACCTGGTTGGCGCCCCATAACGAACAAGGGCCGAGCTCAACCATGAGCTCGGCATCGTAAATAATGGCATCGAGCCTAACTTCGAGGCTCAGCCAAGTAATGAACAAGAGCCGAGCTCAATCATGAGCTCGGCCCCAAAAATAAAAAGCAAAGAGTTCCATCCAAATGCACGGCACTTCGGGTAAACTTTGAAAAGTTCGGAGAAAAATAAAGACGATCGACAATCATGAAACATTTCAAAGCATAAATTCATTTAAAAGCCAGGACGACACAATCAAAACACTTCAGTTCTGCAAAATTAAAATATAGCATCCAGACCACACCCGGTCAATCAAATGACAAGTAGGCCGGCAAAATAAACAGAAAACTAAACTACACGCGGGATTCCGAGGGTCGCTACTCAATCACGGCCTCGACCTCGTTGTCCACCCCAGAAGTGCCGGCCTCATCCCTACCCGCCACTTTCGTCACCTCGGCGTCAGTCGTCTCCGTCGCCCCGACATTGGTCGCTACCTTCGCCACCTCCTCGACCTCCTCCATCTCATCGACCACCGTCAAAACGGCGCCACGGCGAGGCTAGAACTTTGGGTCGGGATCGGGTGCGAGCAAGAATGGTTCGTATGCCGGCAGCAGCTCCCCCAGTGCAAGGCGCCACGTCTCCGAGAACGGGATAGGCCCGAGCCCTTGAAAGCCAACGACAATGTCAGGAGCCCAACCCTTTAGCCTGCAAACCACGACGGCCTCGTCATCATCAACCTCGCAGACCATCTCTTCAAGGTCGACGCCGAGCCGCTCCGCCTTCTCGCGAAGGATCGCTCTGAAATCCTCAATGGAGAGCACCCCGGTGTCCAGGCGCTGGAACAACCAGTAAAGGTTGAACGCGGCAGATCTGTCCATGCACTCCCTTATCTCCTCGAAGTACTGGACCTGCACCTCATCGACGGTCTGAGGAGGAGGCAAAGCGATGGGCTCGTCGTCGATTTGCTTGGCGGCCTTCTTCAAGAGCGTGACCTGGGAAGACATTTTTTTTCATAATCTACAAGCTGCTCTACCTCTTGTTCATGTTTTTTCTTTAGCATGTCCAGGTCGGCATCGTGCAGCTCGGCGAGATGGGCCAAGTCAGCTTTCAGCCTCACTTCCAACCCCTCCACCTCTTCGGCCTGACGCTTTTTGGCATCCCGCAGGTCGGCGACCCTGCGGGCCTCAGACTCGGCTAGCTTCTCAGCCCACGCCGCCCTCTCGCAGGCCAATTCCTCGATCGCCCGGGTGGCGGCCTCCTCCGCCTTGCTCGTCGCCTTGCTCATTGCCCCCTACTGAAGGACGAGCTCGGCCTCGAGCCTTCCAATGCGGCTTACCTCATCCTTTAGCTCATTGACCCTACCCTTGTACGTGGCCAAGTCCTCCTCGACTTTATCGTAGGCATCCATTTCCTTATACATAGCCTCATGGTCATGCATTAGCTCCACCATGGCCCGTCCCATCGTCGCCACGGAATGTTGGATCAACTGAGGGGGGGTGAGCATTGTCGTCGCCACCTCCGCCACGGGAGTCCAGACCAACAGCACGGCCTTCACAACAGAGATCGCCTGCGGCGGATGCTCGAACTGGTTAGGCAGATCGAAAGGGACTGCCGAACAGGCGTCGACGAACCACCAGTCTAGAAAGTTGGCTAAGCTCTTCAAAAGCGACGCCCGCCTTTCCACGTTCATCGGGACATACGTAGAATTCTCGGCCTGGTGAACATGTGCCGAGCTTGAGGCGATCAGGCCAGTGTCCGACCCCTCAACCCTAATCTTCTTAGACGGAGGAGACGGCAGCCTCTCACGTTCCATCCGTGAGCCCGAGCCGGACTCAATCGGGCTTTCTTCACGAGATCGACCCTTCTTCTTTTGCCCTCAGCCTCAAGATTGGACCCCTCACTCCTGCTGCGGTCGGAACCGGGCCACGCCCACCAGTTCGGCAGCCAGCAGTACCAGTGCGGCCACCATCCCGACGGCCGACTGGCTCGGCGCGCCTGCCAGTGCGACCGCCAGTTTGAGAAAGGGACGCACTGAGCATGGCGGGCTGGGAAGGAGCCGAGGCTGTGGTTCGGGAAACAGGGGGGCCACGCGGGAATCCCCCGCTGAAGTCGAGCCCTGGCCTTTCTTGGACTTCATCAAGAAATACATCCTGCTCGCCATCTCCTTTCTTTCTTTCAAAGAGTTGGGATTGGCACGTGCGTGTTTGTTAGCGTCTTTCACACAGCGGTGCCCGCACACCCGATGTAATGGGTAGTAGACTGCAGAGAAACAAGGGAAGTATAAGTACCGAGCTTAAAAATAAGCACTACACAATAGAATGTGCGCGAACATACCTGGGGTGAAATAACCGCTCTTAGAATCAGAACACAACCCGTAAGTAAGCAGGGACTCCTCTATAACAAGGTCGAGGTAATATCTCTCGCCCTCGTCAAGTGCCAATAAAGTGCTGACCTTCTCAGCAAGATCGTCGCCGATATCGACACGCGGATTATGGTCTGAAACGGAAAGATCGACCTGTTAGCACAGGGAGAGAACATGATTAGAACAAGCATGAAAAGAAAGAGACAAAAAACTCACAGGGGCCCGAAATGAAGCCCGTGAAGGGGTGCCGGGCATCCTCAGGCGTCTGCCACTCGCCGGACACCCAGAACCACTCCGGCATGTAGCCATGAATGGACTCCGGGACTTTGTAGATCAGAGACTTATCAATGCCGGGAGCGACCGAGCTGTAATAATTGCCGGTGTCCCCGCACTTCTTGAAAACGAGAAGGGATTTCACGTCGGCACTCATCGAATCAGCCCAACCCTGCTTCCGGAACAAGACTATCAAACTGATCAATCGGGTAAAGGTCGTCGGCAGGAGCTGACTAATCCCAATGCCGAGGTCGCTCAGAATTTCACTTAAAATGCCGGGCAAGGGAAAACGAAGGCCGAACAGGATGCTGTGGTTGTACACTCCGATGCACCCCGGCGGCGGGCAATGAATGCGTTCGCCGGCGTAGGGAGCGAAGATATAGACCCCGGCAACGAAGCTCGCCTTGTGTAACGCCCCATTTGTTTTGGATTATCTCGAGATTATTATTTATTTTATTTATTTTGGATTATTTATTTCGGCTCGATTAGTTAATTTCTATGTGATTATATGCTCGTGTGTGCTTAAGTGAATTTATTTTCTTATCGAGCCGAGTAATTAAATTAATTTTCGAACCGAGTATAGAACTGAGCAAGACCTTTATTTTAATCGCACGCGCCATGTAGTCGGGAATTTAATCGAACACCATGTCCAAGACCCCGGGCCTCAACCGCGTGAATCTCGTACCCTCGCCGCCCGCGTAGCTGCCGGACCCTTGGCCGCCCATGCATGAAAGCCTTGGCTTTGAATGTTGAATTCAAAGTTTTGTAACTCCTTATCCCTTAAAGTTAGCCATTATCCCACATTATGAGCTTGACTAAGACTAAAG
>CACSLK010027388.1:2810126-2832926 GCA_902706635.1 Striga hermonthica | reverse complement strand
AAAAAAAAAAAAAAATAAAAATAAAAAAATAGAATATTTCAGAACATCACCTCTACTTCCTTCTCTCATTTTTTCACCGGAAAATCCCGTCCTAAGTCTCGGGAAATCAACCGCACGCACCGCACGCACGCCCCGTTCCCGAGCCCCGTTGCTCATCCAACCGATGTTCGAGCCCCCTCCTTGGCTGCTGTTCAACGCCCATTTCGACCACCAAAGGACTCTCATTCGACAAGCGAGCCGCCGTTAGACGCCGAGCGAGCCAAGCGGACGATTTCCCCGCCTGTAGGATTCAACTGAGCTGTCTTCTTCTCCTCTGTTGTTGGTATTTTGTTAATCGTATATTATATTATGTAATTATATAATTATTTTTGAATATGTGAGTTTCTTGAATTAATTGAATTTATATGTTATTATATGGTTATTAGTGTATTGAATTATATGGGATCTATAAGGGTTAGTAGTGAATCTTTACGATCTGATTGAAACTCGTGGATACCTCTTGGATTATGGAACATCTTGGTGTCTTGAGCACAATAGTCTTGACCTTGTGCAATTTAGACTTGTATTTTTCGAGATATGAATTTTTTAACTCGGTGTCATTTCTAAAAATGGTTAAATGCATGATAAATTGTATAGTGATCCAAAAATTCTAAATTTTACATATGTTACTCCAGTTATGTATATTGACTTTTTGTATAAATTTCATAATTTTTAGAGTTGAATTAATAGGGTAAATAATTATATGTTTATTTCGGCAGAATATTCAATAAATCACATAAAACTGAGTTTTCATTATAAATACATGAAACTTGGTTATTATTCCTATTTTATGTGATATTTGATCCAGTAAAATTATCAAAAAATTTCAGATTCAATAAGTTGTGTTTTTATGAAAATAGGGTATTGCTGCTGAACGCTTGAAAAATCATTATAAATTGTGTATTCCTCCGATTACTGTAAAAATTGAACTGTATGACCCTCTGATAGTATTATATGTGTTGTAAAACTTTTAGGTCGAAATAATGTCTGTAGCTATGTCCAATGTCGATTTGAAATTCTAGACTGAAATTTCGAAAAATCATTAAAAATCGGATTCTTGGTATTTTTCTGTAAATTTTGGTGAGTGTCATTATTCTGATATTATCTATGTTGTGTCCAAATTTTGTTGAAAACTTCTAAGGATTGCTTGGAAAACTTGAAAAATCAAATTCGCATCGCCTTTTTGTAAAAATTGGTTGCCCAGGTTAAATTTAAGTGTTGGGTCTGAAACTTTGTGAAAATATGTCTTTATGGGTCTATTTTAATGTATAAAAATTTTAAGTCAATCGGTCGAGTGCATTTTAAAAACGGTCGGGTCCTATTTTGTGTCTCCACATGCTTGTTGTTGAGTCGAGTAGAAATGTTCCATAACTCCACGAGAACTTTCCACGAGCCACTTAGTCAGTGAGTTTTGACTAAGTTTGTGTGTTCATTGGAATTGATTGTAATCGAGAGGCTATCTTGATTTCGTGTAGGTGTTTTGAGGTGTTGACCTCATCGCTTACTCGAGCCTCGCTTTATGTTTGTTGCTGCCTTCCAGGTGGGTTTACTTATAAAATTATATATGACATACGTGTGTTTAAGCGTTTGGTTGGTATGATCAATGTATGCATGTGAACCATGTAGCCTACAGATGTGAGCTGTTACGGCCGTCGGTACGGTTGTCCTCGTCGAGTTACGGTACGGTTGCCCTTTGCGAGGCAAGTCTCCTTAAGACCTAATGAAAGGCCGTGTCCGTTACAGTGGCACGCACTCCCGTCGTTAGGATTTATGCATCCCCTTTCCGCGGCTAATGATAGATGTGCACATGAGTGAGTCATTGTTGTTATTATTAGGAGACGAGACATGATGATGATTGATTTATATTCATACTGCGACCATACCATCTTTACATGTATTATTTATGTGCATAGTGGTGAGCACGCTTTTCATCTAGTGCTCATCCCCACCTGCTCTTCACCGATGCAGGTTAAGCAGGAGCTGGGTGACGAGAAGAGGCGAGTGGGTCGGTCATTTTATTTACTGCTTCCGTATGAATAAATAAGGCTTTATGAACCTTTATGTTGAGACTTGATTAAACCATTTTCCACAACTTATGACTTGCTTGTTTTGGAAACTTGTGGAACCCGGATGTTGGGTATTATGGTTTGGTTATATATTCATGTTGAGATTTATGTCTCGTGATGTGTTTTGGTTAATGAAAACCATTTGTGAAAACCAGGTAATGAATCCCCGTGAGCCCAGATAAGACATGGGTTATGAAAAATGTTGTTTAACACCCATCGAATTTTCGAAAATGATTTTGAAAAATTTATACTAATTTTTGGAAAGTCTGGAATTTCTATAAAATCAAAGTGGGGTGTTACAGTTTGGTATCAGAGCTAGTCTGCGTTTCTGTAGACTATCTCTAGTGTTAGTGTATGTAATGACTATTGACCACTCGCTTTCGTCTCGCCACGCCAGTTCGAGGTATGAGTTTTGTTGTTTTCTTTATTTTACATGGGGCTTAGGACTATCCACCTTGTTATGTTTCGAATCTAGTGTTTATTAGGTGGACTCTAGTCGCATTTGGGTTTAATTATGAACCCTAGAAATTTCTCTCTATGTTTCGAGTTAGCACTTTGCGCGAGCTATCTCGTTAATAGTTGAGATTTGCATATATGCACCATAGCTTTTCCAGTGACCAACCTCAGGATGCCTCATTGAGATTAGATAACCGAGAAATTTGAATGTGCCGGATCACTCAAACGTCTGGGGCAGCTGACAAATATACCTGAGTAACAGTGGTGAAATCCAATCTTTGGAGTATGATGATTTTGATTTAAAACTTCGAACGAGTTATCAACCGATGCCAAGGAGCTCTGTTAATCGATGGAATGTTACTAACGCCAATCTCAAGGATGAACTGAGCAAGGAGTGGACGACTGACCGGGAAATCGAGATTGTGTGTTGATTATTAATTTTACATTCTTGTGTATTATCTTTTAATCGGTTGTGAAATTTTATGTGTTTTATGTGTGAAGCTAACTTTGTTTAGAGGCTTTGTATATAAATAAGGGTAAGCAGTCTGTTTTCTGCTAGACCTTATTTGTTGCAAGGTTGATGTTGTTGTTTGCGATAACTCCGAGTCCGTGTAATAGGAATTGCGAACGTCATCGCAACTCTCTAGGTATCGTAACCTGGAGGCCAATGATGATCATTTATCAGGTCGTTATCGACATATGTTGCACCGAAAATGGTTTTCTTCGATCGGGAGTCTTTGATAATTGCGAAGAAGGTGTGTACCTTAAAAGATTATGAAGGATCTTTTAAGGAGGGTAGTTGAGCCTGGAGCATGTGTATTGTGAGGCATATAACCGCTTATATTCTCAAATTACTTTTCATTGTAAACTTTGGCAAGTTTTTCTTCTTTAATCCCTTTTTTTGACCTTTGGGAGAATTTTCTTTCACTTCCTTGGACTTCTGAAAAACCCTTAAAAACCTTGCCTTTGTTCTTGTTCGCTTGAGTTTCGAGATCAAGTTTATGACCTGATGTACTAATTAATACAAGTGTTTCCGGATTCCTGCTTGTCTTTTATCATTCTTTCCGTTGTTTTTAGAGATTCCATTCATCCGAACCAAATTATCTTTATCGTTATTGATGACAAGTTGAATCATTTCTGAGACGCACCAATCATCCGAATACATATATGAGTAGTCCGGAGAAACTGCAAAGAAGGCCACCAGACGAGAAAGCGAGATACGACCAACCAGAATACTAGAGGAGCCAATCAGTTTCATGGTAATGAAGGCTACACATCGACAATCATAGACGAGGAAGGATGATCAACTACTATCGCGAAGTGAAGACTTGCCCAAACATCTAAAGACAACTACAAAATCTCTGAAGATCGATCCGAGACCCGATGTATCATTAACAGAAATCGAGGAATCGACGTATCAAAACGGACTCTGGAAACTGATGAAAATATCTGCAATCAAATAGAGATTCTTTCCGTGCTATGCAATGCAATGGTGACTGTGACAAAATATCTAGTGGTAATTCTGCGGTGACGATATAAATTAAGAACTCCGAGATGTAGCGGAAAATAACCGAAGACGTGATCGATGTCATTTCGATAAAAGAAGCCTCTCGCCTAGACCTTGAGGTGTAAACTCTGGGCAGTGCAGATGAGTAGAGCTCGTTCATGACTGTTGGCACGATTAGCTACCGGAGGAAGAGCTAACGTGACGGCCGACACTGTTAGTCAGAAGAGTCGAAGTGAACTAACTAGTTGGTGTCTCGAAGGAGCCGCTGACCTAGTACCATTCTTGACTGGAGAGCCTCATTCGTTTCCTTTGAGGATTTTGCTTGTCTTCAGCTTTGAGTCTTTTGCGTGTTAGTGTGTGTTATTGTAAAAATGAAGTGGACTTGGAACTCGGTTTTATACCCTGCTATTTTTGAGACCTTGAAACTTTTGAATTCGTTTAAGACCAAAAAGTTTGTTTGATCTAAACCCCATTGGTAAACGTTTTAGTGGAAGATTCTTTTCTTGCTATTGCTTTAGCCTATGTGAAATCCCAATTCAGAAAATTTTCATTTTTGAGAAAAACCATGGATTAAATTTTCCTATTGAAACCTTGAACCGAAAACCGACCCTGACTGGGTGAAGCCACGAAGTGGTGGTCAAGCTTGTACGCCCGTGTTGATAGACGAGAGGTTTGTGCACGGCCGATCGTTGACCCACACGCAAGCTACAGCTGCCATCACCAGACACACGGAACTCCCAGGCCAGCGTGATCGGCCAAACCTTGACCTTGCGGTTGGTTTCCGAATAGGTGCACGTGAGTGTCCTGGCGCCCCGCATATGCAGAGCCTGCGAGCGTGTAGCCTTTCGGAGGACAGTGCATTAACAACTCAAACGTCAATCTTATTTTTCTTTGGGACGGTTTGACCACCGAGAGTACCATGTTCCACGGTACCGTGTTTGCACCCTTAGTGTTGATGAGGAAGCGTGACCGATAGGTTTCCTATGCCTATACGAGGATTCCTCGAGATGGCGAAATAAGAGATTTGTGTTGTAGCAAACAGATCCATGAGGGGCTACGTTTGTGTCGCAGAATCGTGTGTTGTGAGTATGAGTATAGCAAGGATATATTGTGTGCATAGTTGCACATTTACCGTGACAATTGCTTCGGCAAGAAGTCACGAGTGTGTCGAGATTGTGGGTATGTTTATGGCATGACCCGGGCACCATGCTGAAACTCAACTCCACGTATCGACCACGATTGTTTGACCGAGGATATCACGGTCAAGACACTATGAGACATGTTGAGGTCATATGTGCATGTTGAGTGATGCGTTTTGCGATTTCTCACTTTGGGTGAACCGTTTTGTGTTTTGAACGGGTATATGGATGGTACCGTTCGAGTTTTCCTCTTTTGTATGATTATAGGTGTGATATGCCTCGGTTTGGGGAAATGAGGATCCGCTGTTGTGAGCAGTTAGTCCTTTTTGAAATCCTTACTCAAGTCGTTGACTTGGATTATCGGCTAGCTTTACCACCAGATTTGCCAGGGGTGCATGATGTGTTTATGTCTCGATGTTGCGTAGAGATGTACATGACCCGGATTACGTGGTGGACTTCGGTGAACTGTGGGTCGAGCGAGACCTTACCTATGAGAAGGTACCGATGACCATTTTAGACCAGGGTGTTTATTGACTGAGGAACCGGGCAGTGAGCCTTAGGAAGGTGCTGGGGGGCTGACATGACGAGTTCGAGACGACTTGAGAGACGGATGCCGAGATTAGGGGGAGATTCCCTAACTTATCGTTTTGGGGGTCTGTGTATTTTGTTAGTTCGTTAGTTCCTTTTGTATTTGAATTCCGAGGTCAGAATTCCTTTTAAGGTGGGTAGATTGTAACGCCCCATTTGTTTTGGATTATTTTGAGATTATTATTTATTTTATTTATTTTGATTTATTTATTTCGGCTCGATTAGTTAATTTCTATGTGATTATATGCTCGTATGTTCTTAAGTGAATCTATGTTCTTATCGAGCTGAGTAATTAAATTAATTTTCGAACCGAGTATAGAACTGAGTCAGACCTTTATTTTAATCGCTCGCACCACGTAGTCGGGAATTTAATCGAACACCACGTCCAAGACCCCAGGCCTCAACCGCGCGAATCTCGTGCCCACGCCACCCGCGTAGCTGCCCGACCCTTGGCCGCCCATGCATGAAAGCCTTGGCTTTGAATGTTGAATTCAAAGTTTTGTAACTCCTTATCCCTTAAAGTTAGCCATTATCCCACATTATGAGCTTAACCAAGACTAAAGGGGGAGGTTACAAGACTATCTTAAAAGGAAGGTCCCTTCACTCTCTCCCCCTCTCTCTTTCACACCATCTCATTCACTCCCTTCTCTAGAAAAAAAAAAAAAGAAAAGAAGAATATTTCAGAACATCACCTCTACTTTCTTCTCTCATTTTTTCACCAGAAAATCCCGTCCTAAGTCTCGGGAAATCAACCGCGCGCACCGCACGCACGCCCCATTCCCGAGCCCCGTTGCTCATCCAACCGATGTTCGAGCCCCCTCCTTGGCTGCTGTTCAACGCCCATATCGACCACCAAAGGACTCTCATTCGACAAGCGAGCCGCCGTTAGATGCCGAGCGAGCCAAGCGGACGATTTCCCCGCCCGTAGGATTCAACTGAGCTGTCTTCTTCTACTTTGTTGTTGGTATTTTGTTAATCTCATATTATATTATGTAATTATATAATTATTTTTGAATATGTGAGTATCTTGAATTAATTGAATTTATATGTTATTATATGGTTATTAGTGTATTGATCTATATGGGATCTATAAGGGTTAGTAGTGAACCTTAAGATCTGATCGAAACTCGTGGATACCTCTTGGATTATGGAACATCTTGGTGTCCTGAGCACAATAGTCTTGACCTTGTGCAATTTAGACTTGTATTTTTCGAGATATGAATTTTTTAATTGGTGTCATTTCTGAAAATGGTTAAATGCATGTTAAATTGTGTAGTGATCCAAAAATTTTGAATTTTTCATATGTTACTCCTGTGATATATATTGACTTTGTGTATAAATTTCATAATTTTTAGAGTTGAATTAGTAGGGTAATTAATTATATGTTCATTTCGGCAGAATATTCAATAAATCACATAAAATCGACTTTTCATTATAAATGCATGAAACTTTGTTATTATTCCTATTTTATGTGATATTTGATCCACTAAAATTATCAGAAAATTTCAGATTCAATAAGTTGTGTTTTTATGAAAATCTGGTATTGCTGCTGAACGCTTAAAAAATCATTATAAATTGTGTATTCGTCCGATTGCTGTAAAACTTGAACTGTATGACCCGCTGATAGTATTATATGTGGTGTAAAACTTTTAGGTCGAAATAATGTCTGTAGCTATGTCCAATATCGATTTGAAATTCTGGACTGAAACTTCAAAAAATTATTAAGAATCGGATTCTTGGTTTTTTCCTGTGAACTTTGGTGAGTGTCATTATTCTGATATTATGTGTGTTGTGTCCAAATTTTGTTGAAAGATTCCAAGGATTGCTTGGAAAACTTGAAAAATCAAATTCGCATAGCCTTTTTGTAAAAATTGGTTGCCCAGGTTAAATTTAAGTGTTGGGTCTGAAACTTTGTGAAAATATGTCTTTATGGGTCTATTTTAATGTGTAAAAATTTTAAGTCAATCGGTCGAGTGCATTTTAAAAACGGTCGGGTCCTATTTTGTGTCTCCACATGCTTGTTGTTGAGTCGAGTAGAAATGTTCCATAACTCCATGAGAACTTTCCACGAGCCACTTAGTCAGTGAGTTTTGACTAAGTTTGTGTGTTCATTGGAATTGATTGTAATCGAGAGGCTATCTTTATTTCGTGTAGGTGTTTTGAGGTGTTGACCTCACCGCTTACTCGAGCCTCTCTTTATGTTTGTTGCTGCTTTCCAGGTGGGTTTACTTATAAAATTATCTATGCCATACGTGTGTTTAAGCGTTTTGGTATGATCAATGTATGCATGTGAACCATCTAGCCTACAGATGTGAGCTGTTACGGCCGTCGGTACGGTTGTCCTCGTCGAGTTACGGTACGGTTGCCCTTTGCGAGGCAAGTCTCCTTAAGACTTAATGAAAGGTCGTGTCCGTTACAGTGGCATGCACTCCTGTCGTTAGGGTTTATGCATTCCCTTTCCGCGGCTAAGGATAGATGTGCACATGAGTGAGTTATTGTTGTGATTATTATGAGACGAGACATGATGATGATTGATTTATATTCATACTGTGACCATACCATCTTTACATGTATTATTTATGTGCATAGTGGTGAGCACGGTTTTCATCTAGTGCTCATCCCCACCTGCTCTTCACCGATGCAGGTTAAGCAGGAGCTGGGTGACGAGAAGAGGCGAGTGGGTCGGTCATTTTATTTACTGCTTCCGTATGAATAAATAAGGCTTTATGAACCTTTATTTTGAGACTTGATTAAACCATTTTCCACAACTTATGACTTGCTTGTTTTGGAAACTTGTGGAACCCGGATGTTGGGTATTATGGTTTGGTTATATATTCATGTTAAGATTTATGTCTCGTGATGTGTTTTGGTTAATGAAAACCATTTGTGAAAACCAGGTAATGAATCCCCGTGAGCCCAGATAAGACTTGGGTTATGAAAAATGTTGTTTAACACCCATCGAATTTTCGAAAATGATTTTAAAAATTTTATACTGATTTTTGGAAAGTCTGGAATTTCTTTAAAATCAAAGTGGGGTGTTACACCTTGCCCCGCAACTGCGCCAGGTCGACGTCATTGAGGATCGATGGGGTACTCCAAGCCGTCATTGTGGACGGAGTTGCCCAAACGAGAGAGGGCCGGCGCCAACTCCCAGGAAGAGCCGTGGTCGCGGACTCGACTGCTGCATCGGTCTCGGCGTCATCCCGGCCCATTGGGACCCGCTTGTGACCCTCTGTGTCCCCCTGAAGGGTCTCGTCGACCAAGTCTGGGTCGATGTCCCAGCAATCGTGAGAAATCCGGGCATGGACGTCCGCCTTTTCTCCCTCACCATCGGAGGAGTTAGAGCCAAGATCAATGATGTCGATAGTAGGGAACTCCGGGGCCCCCCCCCACCTCTCAAACTTGCCCCCTCCGTAGCGGGAGTCACCCGGACCGCCGAGATCGGCGAAACTCGAAGAGGCTGCGCAGTCTCCGCCGCTGGGGGGAATAAACGACAAGCTCGCCTGTCTCTTCCACCATCGGACGCCCGGCGTCCTCACCGGAGCAGCCCGACGCAGAAATCAAAAAACTTGACATAATAAAAAGAAAAAGGAGGAAAGAGCAAACGGATTACCGGGTTGAAGCCTTGAGTGCCAATTTGCAGGAAACCTCGAGAAAATTTGAAAGCTGCCTTGTTGTTCGCCTGGGAATTTGCTCGAAAAATTGTAAAAGGTAATAACTCCTCAACTAAGATGACGATGCTTATATATATAATGTTCGGTCCAATCAGGGAAGGCCGTGTGGCGCCGTTTGAAATTCAAAATTAAATCATGGACTGCTCAAATCGAACGGCCACGATCGAAGCCATCCAACTGTTCGCGAACGGGCGTGTGAGCATCACGCGACCGAGTGACCGCCCTTCCCACTGAAGCGACGCGACACACTGCGCGGACCAATCAAATTGAGACACGTGTAAAGATCTCTGAAACGGCACGACTTTTTAGAGCCGACAAGAATTACAACGGCCACATCGCAGTAATGGATGCATCACTTCAGCTCGCGTCATCAATGTGCGAGGCAGGGAAAATGTGATTTCAAGGGAAGCGGAAGAGCCGAGATGAAATTTGGTAAACTCGGGGCTGAGCAGCAGAGTAATGACCTCGGACAAGATGTCAGGAGACCTCCCCTCTGAGCTCGGGGGCCTGTATGTTGATATCCGAGTTAGCCTGGAACAAACCGAAGGCTTCACCCCTCAAGACCCGGCCTGCGGACCCAGTCTGATACCGGGGTTCCGAGCTGAACCAAAGAATAAAGGTGCCCAGAACCTCTCTAGAAACATTTTTCTAGACCGGCACCTGGCTCAGTCCGTATGGAAGTCGACCTGGGTGGGTGCCGGGCAGGAAATATGTACCCCGCTGTCTCGTGAATACGTCCGAGTGAAGTGCCGACCTGAAGACCCGGGGTGACCGACCACAAGGAAAGAACGAGACTCAATAAACACTAAAATATTCCCACTTGGAAGGTCATCATTGGATGATGGGACAGGCCGTCGCAGTCCGGTACCCTACAAGCAAGCCTAGTCAAGAAAGCCAACTAGCATTAAATGCCCCCCATGCTGGCATTTAATGCCTGACAAGTAATGATTGAAGAAACCTCAAATCGCATTGAATGGATGTCAGGGAGATGCCGAACTGCCCTGCAAGATTACTATACGACAAGACCGATGAACGGTACCCGGACAGTACCCCATTAAAGGACACTATAAATAGCAGCTCATTTCATTTATTTTGGGTTGTTGAATCTCAAATAACTCCATCTTCTCTCTACCTTCTCTCTTAAAAATTGTAAAGAAATCCCTGTAAGAAAACTGTAAGTATATCACAAGTGTCGACCTCGTACGAGTGGCCGACCTCGTGAACGCCTAGTAAAACCGTAATTAAATTATATTTTCCCATTATTTTCAGTCTCGCACTTTTGATATTTATCAATTTAACCGTTGACCGAAAGTAATCCCTGAATGATTATTTAAATGCTGCAAAGAAATTTTTGAAGTATTTACAAGGCATTAAAGAACACATGCTAACTTAAGGAAGATCCAAATTATTTTTATAATTGGATACTCGGATTCAGATTTTCGCTCATAATGTCTAAAGGAGCAAAAATATGGAAGTGGAATAAAGTCCATCATCGTGACTTCCACGATTGAGTTTGAGTTTGTGATATGTTTTGAGGCCACAAGTAAAAATTTAGGGCTACGATGCTTTATCTTAGAACTTGGAAATAGCCGCTAAGAATTAACGTAGTTTTGTAGCTATAATATTTCAAGGAATGACAAGTATTCAAAGGGTGTGAATCACATAAAATTGAAATACTTGGTCGTAAAAGTAGAAGTGAGGAACTAAAGTGTCATTTGAGCATTCTAGTACTAATTGCATGAAAGCGGATCCATTAAAGGGTTATTCCCTATAACGGTTGCAAGGCATATAAAGAAAATTGGGAATAGCGAATGGGGCCTTGTTGGACTGACCGATACTGAATGAAATTGCTCAATTATTGATTTGACACTTATTGAATTCAATTAAAGATGTTTGATTCTTCACAAATAATACCATCATTATGGATATTCGATTTTATAGTATATACATAAAAGTTGGATGGCTTATGGTTATGGAACGAATAGTTTGTTCCATATTAAAGTAAAGTTGAATTAGAAATGATTTGTGGTATATAGAAGGGATCATGTCGCTCAAATACTTGTGACCGCCATGACTCGGTTAATTTCTATTTTATTTTTAAACTTATATATATATATATATATATATATATATGTATTCAATCAGAAGTTTGATGAAAGGTGCGCGCTTAAAGTAATTCTTTGGGTTTCGATACTAATATGGTCCAAGTGGGAGAATGTAATAATATTTTATATATTATTCTATTATTGTGGACCATATAATTTGTTAGACCTAATTGAATTAATAGTCAAACTTTATTAACGATGAATATGTATTTGATAGATTATTTAATGTTCTAATATTAAAGAGTCTAACGTGTGATGTTTGACTTGGACAGTAAGTTAGGCTAAAACATGGGGAATGGTAGTATGATTAGGATTCTAAGTCTTCCCCTCCTATATATACTACATACCCCTCTCTCCCATCTCATACAAAATAAAGTTCTCAACATCAAGGGCTTTGTGAAAAGACGAGAGACGCAGGAGAGAGAAACAATTCATAGGAAAAGAAGATTCCATCATTCAAGTTTACGAGAAAGTTGATAGTACATCAACATCATAGATGAATAGGGGAGGACTATAGTTGGATTCTTGTAAGTTTTATGTGCAATTTAATTAATGCAAAAGATCTATGTTCTATGAATTGATAGAACTAAATGCTTAGGGTTTATTCAATTCCGCCTAATAGTTGTGAATATACCCGTTAAATTTATTACATATGAGGGATTCAATCGATTTTAAAGGTCGAGGTTAAAATCGGTTGCAACTGCTCAAAATTTGGGGAGAACCTCTTGTTAGAGGTATGCTGTAAAAGCTATGTTTTGTAGATTCTATCAATTCCATTTTTATCTGGCCATCATGTTTCTGTCAAAGTACATATGTTTGCAGTTTATTTATTTATGCAATACATACTCCATGTCTTATATTGAGGTAGTGTGGTTCGAAGTGTTTCGAACGGAAAGATCACCTATCGGTTCCTTATAAGACTAAATCATTCGTTCACAGTCTAGACTGGCAGTGAGACCCCACTTAGAAAAAGACTGTAGTGTATTCTTGATTCAGTTGGTCTTTGACTGGAGAATTACACTAGCACTTAGGTTAAATGTTGAACAGGACAGCGGAAGGCAAAGGTTATGAGACTCACTGACCGTAGTTGTAACCTCGTCCTTCAGTGATTGTTGCGTTCTCTTAAACTGTAAGATAATCTAAAATAGGCGTATATTTTTATTTCTTATTTATTTGATTTACCAGGTGATTCCTATTTGCTAGGATGACATACGAGGTATTTTGGTAAGTAAGAATAATTATATGATGTGCTCTTATAAATTATTTATTGTCACTATGTTCCAGTGCGCTGGATTGATGACGTGCCCGAAATGAGCTCAGGAATGTACCTTATGTTAAACCCTACAGGTAGACGTTTGTCTGACATAATGGTTAAGGGTCTGAGTGGTACTAGTTTCGGAAATGAATAAGAGGTTGATTAATTATTTTGTCAGTAATTTAATTAATCAATGGGCATTATATCTTAAACGTAGGGAGGTAAATCGATCAATCGGATTAATATTATTTAATCATGGAGGCTCATTTTATTGGTAAAAAAGTGGCTAAATGGGGAGAGCAATAATATACTCTACTGGGATGTTTTATTATTTAATTCCATTAAATAGAAAATAATTTTATTCCATATTAATTAATTTAATTAGGAGAATAAAATTCCTACTAGAATCTTCTCTAGTGTTAGGAGACTTGGGAGTCTTCTAGAAGATACAGATTAGTAGGGATTATATTTCCTACATTATATATTAATTGGATCAAAATTAGGCATCCTAAATTAGGAATTACTTCTATTCCATGATTATTAATTTAATTGGGAAAGCAATTTCTACAAGGA
This sequence comes from Striga hermonthica, assembly GCA_902706635.1. Taxonomy (NCBI): domain Eukaryota; kingdom Viridiplantae; phylum Streptophyta; class Magnoliopsida; order Lamiales; family Orobanchaceae; genus Striga; species Striga hermonthica. The sequence goes on along the minus strand of CACSLK010027388.1, from coordinate 2,819,524 downwards.
TCTTCTCTACTGTTAGGAGACTTAGGAGTCTTCTAGAAGAGATAGATTAGTAGGAGAACTCCTTTCTACATTGAGTTAGTAATGGATTAGAATTAAGATTCCTAAGCCTAATGGAATAAGCCCATATTTAGCACCTCCTTAAGGTCTCTAATGGAGCCTATAAATACACCATATCCCAATCTCTCCTACGAGTTGATGTTGGCCGATTTTCTCCTCTACATACGCGCGAGAAATATCTTCATTCGAGAGTAAGAGAGACTCGATTAAATGCTCCACCAAGTTCAATCGAAGTAGGTATTTAGGTAATCCGTTAGAAGGCTTTTTGGTACAATATATTGAGAATTTGTATTATATATAATTATGGTCATCTTCATCACATCATCACCGCCGATCGCCGCCCATCGCCGCCTTGAGGAGTCGTCGGAAATTTCCTTCCGCCGCCGAAAGTCAGCCGAGCCCAGTCGATCGCCACCGCAAGCCGTCGCTCGCAGTCGCACCCAGCCAGACCCATCGCCGAACTCCCAGCACGACCGCAAGCAACGCCCGCGAGTTTCCAGCGACGCCCCACGCCATCGCGAGTCGCGCCCAGCGTCCCAGTTTGGTTCTCCGATCGTGTTCGCTGCCAGTTGACGTTCGCGCAACGTCCCAGTGCGCGCCAGTCCACGCGCGCACACTCCTTGCGCACCTTGGATTCTTGCCCAGCACGCACGCGTTCGCCTACTCGCCAGCAGTACACGCACGATACTCGCATGCTATCCGCGCCCGACGCGCACGACCGCCCACTACAACCAGACGCTGAGACTGAGCCACCGTGCGACCGAACCCCGTTTGACGTGTCGATTAGAATCGACTAAAGACCAAACCTTTCTGCCCATTAGGTTGTGGTGTTCAAACGAACTTTATCAACGGTACTCTACATCATCTCAAAGTCGGCAAAAATTTTAAAAGATAAACGTCAATATCCTAACTATAGATTCCACTGCGTTAGGATTTATTTCGATAAGTTCAGTACTGTGCATGTTGTTTGACGTTCCTAACAGAACCCAACAACTGGTATCAGAGCCCAGGCTTAATGCAAACTCGTGCACAATTTGAATTTTGGACTTTACCTGTCTACATGAATAATGTGCGTACGGACGCAACAGCATAGTAGATTAGAAATTGCAATAAGTTTTTGCAGGTTTTCGAATCCGACTATTGTGGCCCGTATGTGTGGATTTTAATTCATGTTGAATGTATGCTGTTTTTAAAGCCTTGGACATGTCAAGGAATTTTTGGGTTGGTGAATGCTTGTAATAAATTATTCGCGCGGTGCGACACCGCATAGTTTATTGCTTTTATAGAAACTCATGTACGGCTCCTGCGTGGGTCAGAGGATGAATATGTAATTGTTTGGTATTATTCATTATTGATCGGGCGGGCGTGGACCAACCTTGATGGGGCAAGGCGATAAACGCGAATACGGATGCCATGGTGATGATCCAATGGCGACTTTCCCGGAGACGACCAATTCAGTGGGAGTCACTGCGAAAGTAGGAGTTCCAATACCTGAAACGGAGGACACACTCAACAAGGACAGGACTGTGTTTTCTCCGTAACATTGGAGATTGATTAATGGCCATGATAGTTGGATTATTGTTCCTAGTTTATTATTGCTCATTAATCATGCATGTTTTATGTGATTGCTTATGTGCAAATACAAACATGTTTTCAAAAATCCCATAAAATAAAAACTATATTAAGTGTGTAATGGGTTGAAATAAATTATATCCAAGGCCTCCATTATAGGTTTGTCAGTGAAGTGTTTTAATTTGAGCCCAAAGGACGTTTTATTTCACAGTTCACAGGGACGAATCTCCTTCGGGATGGTTATAGTGAGATATTTCAAAAGCGTACGGATCACCCAAAGGTGGACGTATAATTTTGGTAGAAAACTTAGTACCAATTAATGGGTTACACTTAAAGTGCAAATAATTACGACAGTCCCAAAGGACAAGGTCGTTTTTATTCTTTTATAAGTTAATTGCGCTGGCCAAAAGATGAAACCAACTATTAGTTAAGTATTCCTCGGCAGTATGTTAAGCTAATGGGATTTATCCCTCCTCTTGCGAATGTTTGAACCGTAGACGTCCACACTCCGTGGCCTGTGGGGATTCGGTGTTTTGAGTTGTTGGTGAATTTATTTGAATATTGTTACATGGGATCAATATTTGATGTTTAAATTCAAAACTACTTGACTGAGTAAACACTATGTTTGCATGATCCCAGGAATTCAAAATGTCTTTCAATCCGTTGTCCGTAATTCTCAAAGAAAACAAACTTGTTGGTCCCAATTATATTAACTGGAAAAGGAACTTGGATATTGTGTTAACTGCTGAAGGGTACAAATTTGCTACTTTTGAGGCTTGTCCGGCTGTGCCTGCTGATAATGCACCAGACCAAGAGAAAGAGGAGTATGCTCGGTGGAAAAAGGCTGACGAGATGGCGAAGTGTTACATCTTGGCATTCTTGTCAAATGTACTTCAACATCAACATCAGTCTATGAACACTGCAGCAGAGATGCTTCTCAAACTCAAGGAGTTATTTGGTCATCAGTCGTGGGCTGCCCGAAAAGAGGCCATGAGGGTTCTGATGAACATGACCATGCGCGAGGGCACTCCCGTAAGGGAACATGTTCTTGATATGATGGCCCAGCTGAATGAGCTGGAAGTTCTTGAGGCTTTTATTGATGGAGAAACCCAGATCGATATAGTGCTCCAGTCTTTGCCGAAGAGCTTCGAGCAGTTCCGATTGAATTATAACATGAACAAGATGTTGATGACTCTTCCGAAACTTGTTGCTAAACTTCAGTAGGCAGAGGGCCTGTTTCGTCACAAGACCCAAGCCATGGTGGCCCAGCGGGGAGAAGCTTCCACATCTAAGGCTTCTAAAGGCAAGAAGAGGAAGAAGTCCGCAGGAAAGGGCAAGGCGGTCATAGGTGACGCACAACCTCGACAAAAAGCGAAGAAGCTGAAAGGCAAGGGCCACAACTGTCAGCAGAAAGGTACACCTTTTACTTTAGTGGTTGAAACATGTTAGCGGTGTTATCTACCAGTACCTGGTGTGTAGATACAAGGGCCACTGATCATGTCTGCAATTCATTGCAGGGGTTCCAGGAAACCAAGCGACTTAGGGAAGGGAAGTTACCATCTACTTGGGTGATGCTAGTAGAGCGTCAGCAGTTGCAGTGGGAGACGTCTATTTAGATTTTGGCTTAGATAGGTTTCTGTTGTAGCACAAATTATTATTTTTACCGAGTACCGAATCGAAAGATTCGCTCCCCGGGTCGATCTCACGAGGAAGGCGGTTCGGAATTCAACTTTGGTATCGACAGCACATAAAAAGAAAATAAATCCTAAATACTCTAATCAGGTAGCAGATTGGATGAATTATTAACTAAGAAACAAAATAATAATAATAATAATAATAATAATAATAATAATAATAATAATAATAATAATAATAATAATAATAATAACAATAATAATAATAATCTACCAAAAAATATTCACGAAACAAAGATGGAGAAGCTAGGGAGTCGGGGATAATCAATTCAAGTTCTATTCGAAGCCGGGACATAAATCATTCTATTCCAGATTGACACTCTCGCTCAGACATCTAGCGGTTCGCTCCCAATAACTCTTCGTAACAAGGGATTGAACATAGATGAACAAACTCGAGCATATAACACAAGCCAATTATCCCATCTCAATAATTTTTCGTAACAAGGGACGGGTCATCGACAAGCGCTTATTTCAACCCAAAACTTATAGACTATTCAGTTACGAAATCATCCACCTCGTGCGAGCCTAAGTCTACAACTTCTCTCCTTTCGGTTCTAAAAGTCGCTAATTAGACTAGAAGGTGTTTAATCAACTAATCAAGTAGAATAAACAATCACTAACTCAACAAATCAATATTCAATCATTTCAATCGCAAAATCAAAGTGTCACTCTCTGATTATATCAATAAATTAACCTAAGTGTCACTCTTAGGTTATATCAAATTATCAAGTAAGAATCCATTAATACCTAATCAAATTAACTCGCACAAGAACGAATAAATCAAACCCGACAAATACGAATTAGACAAGAACAATCATCCCCTATCCCTAGCAATAAGAACTAGCTACGCAAGATAAATTCAACACCAATAATCATCTCTCCCAAATCAACCATTATTCATGAGTTAGATAGAGAAAGAACTTACATTCAATCCAAAATTCAAGTGTTGAATCTAATATACAAGCTTAATCCTTAAGCAATGAAGAAATCCAAGTGAAAAAGTAGATCAAGATGGTGTTCTTAGGGCAAGAGAAGGGAAAAAAATGAGTTTTGGGTGATTCTTTTGGGTCTGGGAACGAGTCCCAATGCCCCGTCGTCTAAGAAATCTCCGTTTTAAAAACCTGGAATCGCGCCCTCCGCGGCCGCGGAGATTCCCGCTGGCCGCGGTGAAGAAAGCCTCCGCAGCCGCGACTTGCTCCGAGGCCGCGACATTTTCTGTGCTGAAGTTTTGGGACCTGGCAGATTTTGTTCGCCGCGGCCCGCGGTGAAGAAAGGGGTCGCGGCCCGCGGCGAACAAAACTGGGCTGCACTGCACCATCTTACGGTTTTTGCTCGTTCGGGCTCGTTCGGACTCGGAATTGAGTTCCGTTTTTTCCTACGTATCGCTAACGAGCCCCTCTTTCTAATGGTGTCAGCTTCTTAAATAGATTCTTGAAAACCTGTTCTCCCAGGATCTCCAAACTACACACCAAAAATGAAAAGAGACCAGAAAAAGACCGAAAAACAAACGAAAAACACCGCAACACTCAAATGAACGCAAAACATATAATAGATGACAAAAAGATCCTAAAACCACCTAAACGACTCAATACGGGGGACAAAGAACGGGAAAAAGACAACGAAAAATGTAACAAAAATGGGACAAACAACTCCCCCACACTTAAACCTTTGTTCGTCCCGAACAAAGAGAAAATAAAAGACGCAAAGATCAAGCATGGATAGCGATGACAAACAAGAAAGGTCTCAAACTGCTCAATTAAATCGAAAAGTATTCAAACGGCCACAAACCACATGCTTAAACTACATACTCAGTTAAAGCAATTTGAACGACAAATCTCTCGACAATGGAATATAGGGATGAGCCTCACTAAATTTCTTTCATGAATATAACGAGGTACGCTCCACTTGGTCGAAATTCAAGTTTCGCTGAGCCTTGCCTATTGTCTAATTCCTACTATAAAATAATCAAAATCATGAACTAGCAGATCAAAAGGACTTGACGGGCTGTAGTGTAGGCTCAAGGTAACAAGAGGAATCTAAAATTGTCAAACGGCTACGATAAATAATTTGAAAGAGTCATGCCACTCAACGTAATCGACATATAACTACTTCCTTCACCAAAAGTCTCCATACACCACACGCACAAGCTCAAATCATAGTGCACTACACACACTTGATCATTTTATTTTTTTTTTCTCTTTTCCTTTTTTTTCTCTTTTTTTTTTATTTGGAGTTTGTTTTTCCAGACAAGGTCGAACTTTAAGGACAACGTTTTCTTGGTTTAGACTTTAGAGGTTATCCAAGTGTCCAAGAATAGTTTCCATTACTCATTACTCGTCCATTCACGTGAACAATTAAGAGGAGTAGAATCTTCTTAGTTCGTCTTGCGAGCTCCATTTATTTATTTCTTTATCTTTTTTTTTTCGATCAAGTAGTATGCTACACTCCCCATTCAATCATAAAATAAATAACTCCGTCATACTTATGAATCGCATAACAGGTCGTCGACAACAAATCATGGATAAACAAGAAAATCAGTTCAAGGCTCAAGCGGCTACTAGCGAAGATATATATATATCAAGGACAAGAATAGGGTAAAACGAGCTAAACAAAAATATGCCTCAATCATTTCTACAGCTCAAGACTCTAATCAGTTTATTTCAAAATAGACTCAAGAAAAGTTTCAGTTATACAAGAATTCGACCAACTCTCAAGAATAAGAAAAAGGCTCAAAACCTCACTTGGTGCACTGTCGTCAAACACTTCAACCAAGCATTTCATCAAAACATATAATCAATGACCATCATCACAACTTCTCAATCTCATCAAGCAGTCATCAACCAATCTTATCTTACACCAAAATCCAAACTCAATCAACAACAAGACACCCTAAAGAAAAACTAGACACGGACAACCATGTAGACACATAAGCATGCAAAAACTCCCCCACACTTAAACCAGACAATGTCCCCATTGTGCGTCCTAAGTGCCAGAGAGTTGTATTACATGATCAACGAACAAGAAACAAGCCAAAGAGAAATAAAGAAAAGGAAAGGGTGTGCAAACTGGGAGTGCCCCGAGGAGAATAAGCGTTCATGTTCAAGGCCTTCGCCCATGCTCAACGCTGCCCTCAATTGCCTTGAGAAGACAAACCACAAGAAACTCCAAAACTCCCATTATTCAAACATAAAACCTAATAATGCATAAAGAAAATAACAAAGAAAGCATTAAATTTCACTTGGGTTGCCTCCCAAGAAGCGCTCGTTTAACGTCATTAGCTTGACAAAACCTGAGGGGACTCAGCCGGGATCTAGGAAGAAGTGACGGTCGGTGCCACGCCTTCGTGTTTTTCAGAAGTGGAAGCATGGGAAGCTTGGCCAGAAGGCGGGCATGGTTGGTTCGGGTGGCGATGTTCTGAGTGAAACGGCTACGGGCTCGAGCAATCTCCAATTTTAGATGCAGAGCTTTTCCCACACGAGCTCTGTCGTCAACTTCTGGAATAATAAGGACATCAGTGGAGCAGGTCGAACTGAATCCTACCCACTTCGTAACACAGTAGAAGGGCCTCGAAGATGGATGCTCCAACTTGAAGGTGGGAGGAGAGACTTGTGAGTTGCCCTCCTCATCTGATGTATCATTCTCGGCTTGTGGGAGCGTGTCATCTTCTTCTTCGGCCTCGCACATTTGCTTCAAGACACGGGCTTGAATATCAAGCATGAAGTGGGGTTCGTCGACTTGTGCCTCAATAGAGTCGAGACGTGCAGTAAGGCTCTCCATTTGTGTGCTCAGTCGAGCACATCCGAGCTCAATCTCTCCTTCTCGGTTTGCTCGGGCCATCATCCAATCGAGGATAAGGTCAAGCTTGGCATTGTAGCCCGAAGAGTCATCCCCTAGCTCATTGAAGTGCAAGGGTGCCGGATGGGGGTCCACAACCTTGGGCTCATCGGCCTGGGCCTCGATAGAGTCGATGCGCCTTGCTAGATTCTCCACTTGCTCGCTCAAACGGGCACATCTGAGCTCCATCTTCTTCTCTCGTTTTGCTTGGGCCATCAATCGATCTAGGATGAGATCCAGTTTGCCATTGTAGGCGGCCTCTTCTTCTCGAGCTGATTTGGACTCTATGAAATCAAGAATCTGGTCGAGCTTCTCGTTAAACTTGTGGGACTCATAATGTTGCTCGACCGGGAAGGGGTCCCAGTACTGCTCGGAAGGGTATGAATATGGATGGTATTGATGCCCGGTGGAATAGCTCGGCTCAATAACCCAAGATTGGGCGTGCGAATAGGGGAACACACTGTTATAGCTCATAATACATGCACACCAAAACAGAAAAAGACCACGCGGAACCACGGAAAAGAGAAAACAAGAAACAGAAAGGACAAAAACAAAAACAAAGAGAAAAACAAAGAGAAACAAAAGAAAGGACGAAACACGATAATTACAAACTAAAGAGAAACACGAAAAACAAAATCAATACCAAAACTAAATATCCTACTTGCCTTCCCCGGCAACGGCGCCAATTTTGTTGTAAGTATTTTTACCGGAGTAGAATCAAAAGATTCGTTCCCCGGGTCGTATCGCAAGGAAGGTTAGCCGGACTATTAAGCACGTTTACTCAACACAATTAAAAGAAATCAAATTCCTAAACATTCTAAACCAAATAGTTGGATGGGTTTTCAGTTATCAGCTACTGCAAATAATTAAACAAAGCAGAGAAAATAGTAAGCAAGGACGAAGAACAATTATGATAAAAGCGCTAGGGTATCGGGGATTTCGCTTCCGGTTCTCAATACATTTAGCAGACAATGAATTACTCGGCTAAAGGACTCAATAAACTAACTCATCCAGAGACTCATTCTCAATATCTCACGAAACAAGAGAATAAACATAAATAAATCAATCACGAATCAATTAGCACTTAGGCAATACGTTACCGAACAAGCGTATTCTTAACGAGCCTAGATCGAACAATTTATCCCCTTTCGGTTTTTAAACTGATTAATTAGATTAAGATGGAGATCAAGCATCCAAACCCTAGGTTAAGCACAACTCGAAAAGATGAGCAATTACTAAGCATTTAAACGAAATCGAACCGGACCGATAATCCCCTACCCCTAGCTGATGAATTTAGCTACTCATCATGCACTCAACATCAACATATTCAATAATCAAAGCAATCTCAATTGAAAGAAAAACGAAAGTAAAGCTAACGATTAACGAATCCAATGTCGAGAACAATCGAAAAACCAAATCCAAGAGTCAAATCTCTAAGTTTCCCCCCTCAAGATTGATCCCCAAGACAAGAAAGTGAAAAATATGAGTTCTGGAACTTTTTTCGTACTAGGAAGAACAAACCCTAACATAGAACATAATGAAAAACGATCCCAAAATCTGACTTTAAAATTCTAAAAATCGCGGCCTTCGCGGCTCGCGGAGCATCTCGCGGCCCGCGGTGAAGAAACTTCCGCGGCCGCGACCAAGTCCGAGGCCGCGGGAATGTTCGGCCTGAAGTGCTGTTTTCTGGCGGCATTTTGTTCGCCGCGGGCCGCGGTGAAGGAATGTCGCGGGCCGCGGCGAGTAAAACTGGGTGCTGGGGGGTTTTGTTCACCGCGGTCGCGGGAACATTGTCGCGGGCCGCGGTGAAGGATTTCGGCGACCCGGCTGTGATTTTCGGCTCGTATCCACGCATCTGGACCCGGAATTGGATTCCGTCTTTTCCCACTCGACCCCAACTCATCCATCCATGTAGTAGTCCACGCATGGTCATTCCTCGAGCGATTCATCCTGCACACCACCAACAAGAAACGAACGGAAAAACCGGAGAAAAGAAACAAAAAGACCAAAAACGAACAAAACAAAAGAAATGCAAGACGAGACTCAAAATGGACCAAAGGCTAAGAAGAAATACCTAAAGTGGGAAAAATAAACATAAAATAAACACGAAAACACTAACAAAAATGGAACGAACAACTCCCCCACACTAGCGACTTTTAGAACCGAAAGGAGAGAAGTTGTAGACTTAGGCTCGCACGAGGTGGACGATTTCGTAACTGAATAGTCTATAAGTTTTGGGTT
>CACSLK010027388.1:2746853-2757324 GCA_902706635.1 Striga hermonthica | reverse complement strand
CCAACAACTGGTATCAGAGCCCAGGCTAATGCAAACTCGTGCACGGTTTGAATTTTGGACTTTGCCTGTTTACATGAATTATGTGCGTACGGACGCAGCGACATAGTAGATCATAAATTGCAATAAGTTTTTGGGGCTAAGGGATTTAGGGCTGCAAAGTCTTGTTTATTTGTTTGCGTGAGTGCTAAGGGATTTAGGGCTGCAAGGTGTTTGGGATTTTACTTTCCTTATTTTTTGGGAATATTGTTTGGTTAGAAGCTGCTAATCGCATGAGTGAAAAAGTAAAATAGTTTTGTTTGATTTTGGAGAGAGTGATCGAGCGGATCAACAAAAAAAAATGAGTATGTTTTCTAAGGAAGAGATTGAATCAAGTTGGCGTTCGTGGGAGAAGTGGGTACTATCGAGAGAGGAGAAACAACGGCGATCACAATAGGATCTGATGGAAATATTGAGGTCCGTGAAGGCTGAATTCTAAAATGTGAAGACCTTGAATAATTACCACGAACGGGTAAAAAAGTCGTTGCTTCAAATACGAACGGAGATCAACGAGGTCAAAAAATTTTTTGATGAGGAGGATAAGATCGAGGTCCCGATAATCGAAGAAGAGGAGACGCACATGGAGGACGATGAAGAGGTGGAGACGCCCCAAGTGATGGTCATTGGCGAGTCCTTGAGGACAAGGACTCATTCGAAGGGCGGAGGAATAATGCGGAAGTGGCTTTTGAGGCCCGTGCACGTCGAGAGCCGATGGCCGAGACGATTCGAAAAGACCGAGAAAAGGGCCAAAACCACGCATGCATGGCCTAAAAGACGGGTACGAGCCTGTATGTGACCTTCACGAGGAAGGCGATGTGAGCCGTGGACACGCGAATGGCCTCGGGCTTATCGTACGAGTTCAAAACGCGCATGGCTAAGTAGGTCGACGACGAGGACTGGGTGAGACCCGGTATGAGACACGCGTACGAGAAGGTTCGAGAGTCCTCGTGAGGCGAGGAATAGCGCGCGAGGAGGCACGCGGGGGCGTACGCGGACGTGATGCGCGATCACACGAGGCGAGCCATGCGAGCCGAGGAGCAAAAGATTCTAGAATTATTAGTTATCTAGTTTAGTTAGTTTAATTAATTAATAGTTTAGTTAGTATTTTAATTAGTGGCGTTAGTATTATTAGGTGATATGTTAGTTTAGGATTTGTTAGCATATTAGGATATTTTAGTTGCGTGAGTATTAGGTTATTTAATTAGCTTAATATTTATTTAGGTTGATAGTGTTAGGTTATTATTTAGTTAGCCGTGATATTAGTAGGATTAGTTGGTTAGGTATTTTATTTGTTTTGTTAAGTCTTGGGATGCAAGATATTTAGTTACCTTAGGACTAGATATTATTTCCTAGTTAGAATTATAGTTCTCATAGGACTAGATCTACTTTTTCTTATAAATACCTATGTACTCATTCAATTTTATAAAAGCAATGAATTAATGAGAAATCGACCTTTGGTCACCAATATCTTGTGTTAGAATTCTTTTGAGTTTTAGTACAAAATCCTTGTGTCGAAAAGGGCGTTTCACCGCATAGTTCGTCATAAGCTCGAGTTTGGAAAGGATTCACGTCCGAGCTGTCTCACCTATCGTGAGAAGATAAGGAGAAATCCGAGTCTTCCACACCTATCGCCGAGAAGGAAGCCGTGGCAAAGCAACTTTTGAAGCAAATCGAGTTGAGCGGATACACGATCTTCATCAACTAGGCAAGCGATGGTGCGCACGTGAGAGGCGGTCGAGAGACTTGGGGCGGCCGAACTGCTTGGTGTGTAAGACAAGTAATTAGGAGTTATAGCATTATTAGGATCTATGGTAGTAGGATATTTACTTACCTTATGATTTAATATTTTATTGCTTTAATAGTTTTCTAGTTAGATTAAGACTAGAGGTAATTAGGATCTATAAATAGGGATGTTCGCCCATTGTTTTTAATATGTTGGATGAGTGAATAGAAAAAGAACATTGTGTTCAATCGTATGTTTAAGCAAGGCCGTTAGTGCATGTTTGTCATATAAATCATGTCTAAGAGAAGGCCCTGAGTACGTCTATTTGTCAACACTATCGTGTTTAGTCGAAGGCCTTGACTGCGCGATTATTCACACAAAATAGACAAGAACCGCGATTCGTCATCAGCGCGGATGGCGTACACGCGGGTGGAGTCCTAAACCGCGTAGGCGAAAGGAAGTCAGGCGTGCGGTACCACGTGCACGAGGAGATCGACAGCGATGGGACGTGCGCACTAGTGCGCGAGTGGGGAGCGAGCGCGGGAGTCCTAATCCGCGCAGGCCTAGGAGTGGCGGCCTGCGACGCGCGAGAGGAAGGCTGCGGATGCTGGGCGCGTGCGACAGCGTGCGCGTGCGGGGCAGTCGAGCAAAGTCTAGTTCACGCAGGACTAGGCGAGGCAGAGGCGGCATGCGCGTGCGAAGCGGACGAGACGCGAGATGCCTCGCGCGCGAAGGACGAGGGAGAGGCGGCAAGTTGGGCGGCCGACTTGGACTGCAAGCAAAACTAGGAGTTTTGTAGACTTAGTAGGATTCTTGTAGTTATTTAGTTTCCTAATTGCTTTAGAATATCTAATATGTTTAGGATTTAATATTTAATTGCTTTAATTAGAGATCTAGTTAGATTAGGACTAGACTAGTTTAGGATCTATAAATAGGGGTCTCCCCTCATTTTTTTATATGTCTTGGAATATGTGAGTTAATGGAAAATAGTTCGTAAGAGCGAAACCGTGTGGTTAATATTCGTGAGATGTTATCATACAACCTAGGGAGCGAGGCTAATTACCGAGTGAACTCAAGAATCGTGAGCGAGATAGGTTAATAACCGAGTCGATCACACCTATCAGTGAAGGGCGAGCTGTGGCGAAGCTTTATTCGAGGAAAACGAGTTAGAACAAACACACGATCCTTCATCAGCGCGCTGGCGCGCAGTGGCGCGCAGGGCCACGCTGATGCGTAAGTGGGTTTTGACCCCCGATGAAAAGAAGGACCAAGAGCCAAGACGACCCGATGGAGCTGGAAAAAGGAGCAAAACGACGCATGCATGGCCTAAAAGGTGGGAACAAGCTCGTATGCGAGGTCGCGCATGGAGGTGCGCGAAGGCACGCGAGAAGATGGTCCATAGGCATACGACATTCGGGCGCAAGAAAGGGCGCATTCAAGAAGGGCGCGCACACGCGCATTGGCATAGACGCGCATGGCGTCTAGAGGCTAGGCAAAGCGGCGCGCAGGGGGTGGATGTTGGGTGGTTGATGCGCGCGAGGGACTGCGGCGGACGGACAGCGAGTGCGTATAGGCGCACGAGCGAGTGCGAGGGGTGGTCGGGCAAGTGGACTACGCTGGGCGTGCGCGCCACGCATGGATGTGGCAGGGACGAGCGGACGAAGGGCAGCGACGCGTGGGGCAACGCGGGCGATGGCCTAGACTGGATAGGCATAGGAGTACTGGACAACGAGCGCGGGGCGAAAGGCGACACGCGCGAGGCACAAGTCAAAACCGGGGTAGCAAGCGTAATCCTCGTAGGAATAGGCAAGGCGCACATACTAATCCTCGCTGGAATAGGAAAGGCAGTTGAGTGCCGAAACGCGCGTGGGAGATCGGTGATGGGAGTAATCCTCGGAAGATCAAGAAACGTAACCGGGAGCATATTCCTAGTAGGAATAGGAATAGTGGATATTGGCTCGAAGCATGGTCCTACAAGGAATAAGAGTGGCACGATGGCGCGCGAGTGGACCGCATGCGCGGCGGCATGCCTATGCGTGATAGGCATAGGCGGAGGGCGCGGGCGGCGCGCGCAAAGCGCGCGAGAAGTGAGGCGGCCGAACTTGTGCTTCAAGTTATTCTTGGAGTGCAAGTCAAGAAAATTAGTATTTTAGTAATGTTAGGATTTTATTTCCTTATTACTTTTATTTATTAGTAGTAGAAGATGTTAGGAGATTTACTAGCATTAGGATTTATTTTATTGCATAGATTAGGAGATCTAGTTAGATTAGAATTAGATTTATTTTGCTCCTATAAATACCCATGTACCTCTTCATTAATAAACATGTTAAGTCTTGGAATTGATGAGTGAATCTCATAGAGGGGAACTTTTGTTCTTACGTGTATTTAAACAAGGCCGTTAGTGCGTGTTTACATACAGTGTCGAAGAGAAGGCCGTTAGAGCGTCTCGAATTCACAGTATCTAGGAGAAGGCCCTGAGTGCGTCTGTTAGATACACCTATCGTGGATAAACGAAGGCCCTGAGTGCGCGTTTATTCACAACCCAAGTATAGGCAAAAAAACGATCCGTCATCATTGGTGCTTTCATTGAGAGGTGCTGATCGAATTTTTGTCTATCCTATCTTTTTCTTTTTTTCGGTTTGCCTTTTACTGAGGGGCCGAATTTCTCTTCTTTTTTTGGTTCGATTTTTTTCGAATTTTTGTTCTTTTTGGGAGTTCGAATTTTGTTCGAATTTTCCCTTTATTTTTTCGAATTTGAGTCTTAAAAAAAATGTCATCTAGTCCTTTGTTATTTTTCCTAGAGTCTTAAAAAATATATATATATATATTTTTTCGGTTATTCGATTTTTCGAAAAGAGTCAAAATATATATATATATATATATATTTTTCGGTGTGGTTCGAATTTTTTCGAAAGAGTAAAAAAAGAATGCCTTACTTGCCATTAGTTGAGTTGGATTGGGAGGATCTTGAATATTTAGAAGGGTTGGAGAGGAGTTTGACCCCATGGGAGCAAAATTATTTGAAGGAGTTGTACGAGCAAAAGGAGAAGTATGAAAGACAACTCAAGATCATGAAGGAAGAGCAACAAGCCGAAGCCGATGAGAAGTTCCCAGAATCGTGCGAGCAAGAAGCCGAAGTGGTCAAAGTCGAGGAAGAGATCTTGCTCGTGGTCGAAGAGGGCCTTGGCGAGGAGACGTGCGTGGAGGACGAAGTGATCGACATTAAGAGTGAGGGCTTGGTCGAAGGCGACGAGGAACCTACGTTCTCGTTCAAATTTCTAGGATACTTTGAAGAGGAGTCACTCGTCAAGGTTGAGGGTGAAGTCGAGGTCGAGGTCGATGAGGACCGTGAGTGGTGTACGCGTATGGTCAAAGAAGGAGAGCCCGAGGTTTGGATGGTCGAGGATAAGTCCTTGAGGGCAAGGACATTCTCAAAGGGGGCGAGAATGATGCGTAAATGGGTTTTGACCCCCAACGACAAGAAGGACCAAGAGCCAAGACGACTAGATGGGGCTGGAAAAAGGGGCAAAACGACGCATGCATGGCCTAAAAGGAGGGAACGAGCTCGTATGCGAGGTTGCGCATGGAGGTGCGCAAAAGCACGCAAGAAGATGGTCTATAGGCATACGACATTCGGGCGCAAGAAAGGGCGCATTCAAGAAGGGCGCGCACACGCGCATTGGCGTAGACGCGCATGGCGTCTAGAGGCTAAGCAAAGCGGCACGCATGGGGTGGATGTTGGGTGGTTGATCCGCGCGAGGGACTGCAGCGGACGGACAGCGAGTGCGCATAGGCGCACGAGCGAGTGCGAGGGGTGGCTGGGCGAGCGGACCACGCTGGGCGTGCGCGCCATGCACGGAGGTGGCAGGGACGCGCGGACGAAGGGCAGCGACGCATGGGGCGACGCGGGCGATGGCCTAGACTGCATAGGCATAGGAGTACTGGACGACGAGCGCGGGGCGAAAGGCGACACGCGCGAGGCACAAGTCAAGACCGGGGTAGCAAGCCTAATCCTCGTAGGAATAGGCAAAGGCGCACATACTAATCCTCGCTGGAATAGGAAAGGCAGTTGAGTGCCGGAATGTGCGTGGGAGATCGGTGACGGGAGTAATCTTCGGAAGATCAAGAAACATAACCGGGAGCATATTCCTAGTAGGAATAGGAATAGTTGATATTGGCTCGAAGCATGGTCCTACAAGGAATAGGAGTGGCACGATGACGCGCGAATGGACCGCACCATCGTGCCACTCCTACCTCAACGCACTACAAAATTCATGAAGAACACTTTTCAGTTTGAGCATTTTACGACACAGCCACCGGGTTAATCATCTAACCTAACATGTTGTCGGGTTATCTTAAAAAACTGTACGCGCAACATTTTTGTAAAAATCATAACTCACTCACTTCTTAAGATAAAATCATGAAATTTTATATGAAGACTCATATCTCATATATACACATGTTCATAAAATTTCATAATTGTATCCTAAGTAGAACTCGAGTTATTCGCGTTTGAAGTTGTAGCTGAATTCTCGCATGTAAAGTTCAATTTGCATGTCTAACTTTAAAAATCAATAACTCGAGTTATACTAGGCTAAAGGACTTTATTCTTGATCCTATAAACTTCTATTTTCTACAAGAAAAAATCATAGTATTAGCACAATACCAGGTTTTGTATAGCATAGTCAAAACCGCATGAAAACACAACATATTGAACATGCAAGAAAACTAGCAGTACTTAAACATTTAGCATGCTTATGTACTTTTCATAACTGAACATATATAGTACATATATATACCAATCAACTCCTTATATTATCTAGATTATGATTGTAAAATTATTTAAGCACACCAACCTCTTAATCTTGAAGAAAAATGCAAAAGAAGTTGAATATGCTCGGTTGTTGCCTTCCTCTTTTTGCTCTTGACTTTGAGCTTAATATCTTCGATGTTTCTTGAACTTGAAGCCTAAAAACACTTCTTTTGGGAGTCTAGAATGAGGTAAGAGTGATATAATGTGGCTGGTAGCAAGAGTTGATGGCTAGAATTCAAAATCACTCTCAAACATGCATTTGGGATTTTGTGTTTCTCTCTCGGCTGATGATTTCTGCTCTCGGTTTCTCCCCAGGGTGTGAAGCTTTGCTTGACTTTTAATAAGTATAAGATGAGCTTTTTAAAGGAGCTGAATTAGTGTCTTTTTATATAGGACTTAGGGCGATATAACTTAGGCAAGAAACAAGGTAGGAGACAAGAGTGCTCTTTCACATTTCCAATGCCACAAGACATGGCATGGTGCATGGACTGACTTTGCATGTGGTTTAGTGGGTTGAAAAGAGCATTAATATTGCTGCAAAGATGCTGGTCGAGCATGATGAAATTAAATGGGGAGCAAGACTTACACATTGTATTATTTAAATCAAGACCCATGCTAGATTAGGCTTAAAATATTTCTAGTAGATTATGACTTGAACTAATGATACTTAGCCTTGATCTTAGGCTCAATAATAGCTAATTATCCCCTAAGCCCCTCTCATCACTTAGGACATAGCCATAGAATGGATTAAATGAGCCTTGGCTCGGTGCCTTGGCACGGCGAACACGAGGCTAGGGCACGACACTAGAGTTAAATGGTTCAGTTCGAAAGAAAATATTTTGAATACTATAAGTGAATAATCTAGCATACTTAAATATAATCGAGCAATTAAACATATTAAATCACATAAATCATGCAATTCACTTAAATCAAACAACTCGAAAATTTGAAAAATTCCAGTTTCACTTTATAGTCGAGTAAGTGACACCGTTCTTATATTTTATCTGATCTGGGCGTTACAATTCTATTGCAATTTATACGTTCCAAGAGGTGCTGTTGTGGCTCGAAGAACACCTATTGGCGATTCAAGGCGCGGACTAGCGTCTTATCGGCAGTCGGGACACCTGATCTTCATCATTGGTGCTTTTATTGAGAGGTGTTAGATCATGTATCTTATTCCTATCCCATTTCTTTTCTTTTTCTCTTCTTTTTTCGTCCCCCCTATAAAAAAATTTAAATAAATCTTCAACACTAGTCCATAAAGCAAAGAGCGAAGGGAGGAAAAGAAAACTATGGCCAACAAGGAGATGAAGGATAAGATCGATAACCTCGATGTTCAATTTCGTGGTATGAGCGAAGCCATAGATACACTAGGCGAAGGACTTGATAATACATAGGGAACGATGCAATATCTGATGGAAACCGTGACTAGGCGCTTCGACGAGATGGCACGCAACGTGCTCGCACGCCTACGACCACCGCGGCAGCAAGAGCACGCACAGCTCCATGACCGCGAGCGGGCCGAAGGAGAGGAACGTCGGCGTGAAGAGTACGAGCGCAAGGACGACTTCGACCGGCAGTCCCAGGTGTCCAATTATCGCGAGCGACCGAAGCCCGACAAACCACGCATCACGTTATCCACGTTCACCTGCAGCGATCCAGATACATGTCTCAACCGGGCGATGCAATTTTTGAGCTCAACGAGACGGACGGCCAAGATCGTGTAAGGTACGCAGCATATTATCTTGATGGTGAGGCTAATGTATGGTGGAAATGGCTCACAAGGATCTACCGTAAACGACAGCAAATAATCACATGGGCTGACTTTGAGAGGGAGTTGCTTATGCGCTTCGGTACGTTCGATTATCATAATTACAACGAGCCTGTCACACGCATACGACAGATAGAATGCTTACGCGAATACATCAAGGAGTTCGAACGTCTAGCATGTCGCGTGCGAGATTGGCCCGAAGAGGCACTGGTGGGAGCATTTATAAGCGGGCTGAAGTTCGATCTAGCCTCAGACGTTCGACTGGAGCGGCCAAAAACCATACACACGGCCATGGAGGTAGCCCGACGCCGCGATGATCATATGGCAGTCACGCGAAGGGGACGGGTAGACGTCTGCTTTACTATACGCGGCACAAAGGCCCAATTCAATCAATGGCGGGCGCTCGACCGACCATCAGAGCTCGGCCGGTAGGACCAAAATTCAGGCGGCTCTCGCCCGAGGAGGTCAAACGCTGGCGTAAGAAAGGCATTTAATTTAAGTGCAAAGAAATGTTTACGCCAGGCCTGTTGGTGTTATATACTTAAGCTTTGCTTTAGTGGATATTACACTTGTTATTTCTTGATGAATGAGAATTATGTTTGGTTAAATAAGTTCCACGTTCTGTTGTTTTGCATGTAGATAAGTGGGTCGTCATCGGGCGTACCGAAGATCACTATATCAGTTACTTGCGAAACAAGAATCATTGGTTCACAACCTAGATGGAATTGAACAACCCATCGGAACGGTTGTAGTGTCAACCGTACGGTTTGTCTTGACCGATTAGTTGCACTAGTACATTTATGTATTGAACAGGATCCCAGAGAGGGATGTTCGTTTTATACTAATCGTCGTAAACGAACTAGGCCTCAGTTAATTATTGCGTGCTCTTAACCCGTAAGATATTAAATAGGTATGTGCTCATAATTGTTATTGCTTTGATTCTTTTGGTGAGATCCAAGCCGGGTCGACATACTTAATGAATTGGGTAATAACATTATGTGTTCGATGTGCTCTTAGGATATTTACGGTCACCATGTGCGTTAGTATGATGATGTTCCCGAAGTGAGTTCATGAAGGAATATTATGCTAAACCCTGCAGGTGGATTTATTCCGGCATAATATGAATTCTATGAGCGAGCGCTAGCTTCGGTAATATAATATATTAATTAATTCTTGATTATTGGTGGTCGAATTAATTAATGGACATTATATCTTAAACATGGGGAGGTAAATCGGATAATCATAATAAGGAGTCTCAAATGTAATTTGGGATAGGTGAGGGGAGTGCAATAATATTATTGTGGTGGACTTTAATATTATTAATATTGTGGGGTTGCTCCACAGTATTGATATATTAGAAGCCCTTCTCCTATTCTCCTTAGGGTCCCTACTGTAGCTCTATATATACAGCATTAGGCTCTTGAAAGAGAAGAGACAATCCCATCAGCTCTATATTTCTTCTGCCCCTCTCTCTCTCTCATTCCAAGGAGTTCTTCTATTTCTTGTGTTCCACTGATACAAGATCTAGAAAGTTGTTTGAGAATACAGTAGAAGATCTTAAGGTATATAGAGATTCCAATCATACATCCAAACCGGAGACCAAAACCAGCAAGTGACCATACCACGACGACCAGGACGACGAGACGAAGAGATCGCCGTCGAGATCGCCACCGGACTCCGCCGCATGCGCCGCCACGTGCCGCCGCAAGGAAGCAGTCGCTGGAGTTTGTCGTCGCGCGTGAGAGCGCGTGAGAAGTCCGATTTCCGATCGGCCAACGTCGTTGACTTCGCCGTGACGTCAGCTTTCTGGATTGGTCAAGTTTGTTCGATTCCGAGAAGATTTGATTTGCGGTCAACTGTTCGGGCCAGCCAGATCTACATAAATTTTAAGCAGTGAGTTTTCTTCATCAAACCTTTAGATCCGCTGCGCATAGGTTTATGTTGAATGTTTGTCTGTGATTTGTGCATATCGAGATCCTCGTGGGTTCCAACAATTGGTATCAGAGCATGAGGTTAATCCGTTATGTACGAGATCTGGATTAAACTGCTTATATTGTCTATGTGTGCTCAACCGCAGCCATATATATTGGATTATATGCATAACTTGGTTTTGCAGGAAGTAGTTAAT
>CACSLK010027388.1:2732583-2745532 GCA_902706635.1 Striga hermonthica | reverse complement strand
AAACCAGCAAGTGACCATACCACGACGACCAGGACGACGAGACGAAGAGATCACCGCCGAGATCGCCGCCGGACTCCACCGCAAGGAAGCAGTCGCTGGAGTTTGTCGTCGCGCGTGAGAAGTCCGATTTCCGATCGGTCAACGCGTTGACTTCGCCGTGACGTCAGCTTTCTGGATTGGTCAAGTTTGTTCGATTCCAAGAAGATTTGATTTGCGGTTAACTGTTCGGGCCAGCCAGATCTACATAAATTTTAAGCAGTAAGTTTTCTTCATCAAACCTTTAGATCCGCTGCGCATAGGTTTATGTTGAATGTTTTTTCGTGATTTGTGCATATCGAGATCCTCGTGGCTTCCAACAAGGCCATCAATGTAAGCAGGCTTTTGTGATTGAGATTGCCAATTCCAATGAAGAGGAATCTGAGGTCGAGGAAGAACCAAAACAAGAGGACGAGGTTGAAGTGCTCGAGGAGGAAGCTGAAATCTTGATGCAATCAATGGCAGGGATTAGAGGGCCAAGAACGATGTTGCTGCCAGCTTGGGTCAAGGACCGTAGAGTAATCGTGCTCGTAGACAACGGGTCATCACATAACTTCATTAATGCCGACTTATCTCAGAAACTGAACTTGCCAACCACGAAGATTGAGCCCTTTGAAGTATGGGTAGCTAATGGTGAGAGGCTACAATGTACTAAGTCGTTTCGGAAGGTGCCGATCAAGTTCCAAGGGGTTACGGTGAAGGCTTATCTCTATGCTTTACCCCTGGTCGGACCCGACGTCGTTCTAGGATTACAATGGCTCGAGGGATTAGGCAAGCCAACTATCGAACGAGGATTATGGAGTTCAAATGTGGAGGTCGACAAGTCACTCTGAGCGTTGGCACTGAAAAAGGGATCAAAGAGGTTGGACTGAAGAGTATATAAAGAGTTTGGCGAAGCGGCGACCAAATATTTGCGGTAGTGGTCGAGAGTAAGAATACACACACGTAGGAGGCCAAGCAACAGAAGGGTGATGTGCATGAGATTCTCAAGGAATTCGAAGGAGTACTGAGCGAACCCAAGGGACTCCCACCCCATCGAGATTTCGACCACCGCATACCTCTGGTCAACGAGCAGCACGCAGTACACGTCCATCTCTATATTTACGCTCACTTTCAGAAAACTGAGATCGAAAGGCAAGTAGTTGAGATGTTAGAGTCTGGGTTAATTCAGCATAGCACGAGTCCATTTTCCTCACCAGTCTTATTAGCTAAAAAAAAGATGGTACGTGGAGGTTTTGTACCAACTATCGAGCACTTAATGTCTTAACTATCCAGGATCAGTTTTCTATTACTAGTGTCGAAGACATGCTCGATGAGTTGGCTGGATCACGTTATTTCTCGAAGCTCGACCTGAGAGTAGGCTATCATCAGATTCGACTCCACAAGGCCAACATTCTGAAGACATCTTTTCGCACGCATCAAGGGCACTATGAGTATTTGGTAATGCCATTCGGGCTATGCAATGCCCCATGCACTTTCCAATTCGCCATGAATTCCATCTTCAAGGAGTACCTACGTAAGTTTGTCTTAGTATTCTTCGATGATATCTTGGTTTATTCAAAGTCATGGTCAGATTATCTAGAACATTTGAGAGAAGTGCTTGAAGTCTTGGAGGCTAATTCGTTTCACATCAAGCTGTCCAAGTGTTCATTCGGGCAGGAGATGGTCGAGTACCTAGGCCACTTTATATCTCACAATGGCGTAAACGTTGATCCGAGAAAAATTAAGGATATGATCGATTGGCCTAAGCCAACGAGTCTCACGCAGCTGAGAGGATTCCTAGGACTCACGGGTTACTACAAGATGTTCGTAAAGGATTATGGGACCACTGCCGTAGGACTCACGGGTTACTACAGGAAGTTTGTAAAGGATTATGGGACCATCGCCAAGCGACTCACGGAGATGACCAAGAAAGGCGGGTTCATATGGACCAAGGCTAGCAAGGAGGCGTTTGAGAAACTAAATGGTGCCATGGCTGCGACGCCAGTCTCGCAATGCCAAGATTTGATGTTTTGTTCGAGGTACATACAGATGCAAATGATATTGGAATTGGAGTCGTGCTAGTGCAGGAAGGACGACCCTTAGCCTATCTCAGCAAGGCGCTAGGCACGAATCGATTGGGTTTATCTGTTTACGTGAAAGAAATGCTAGCAGTTGT
This sequence comes from Striga hermonthica, assembly GCA_902706635.1. Classification (NCBI taxonomy): domain Eukaryota; kingdom Viridiplantae; phylum Streptophyta; class Magnoliopsida; order Lamiales; family Orobanchaceae; genus Striga; species Striga hermonthica. Next base: position 2,743,338 of record CACSLK010027388.1, on the reverse strand, counting down.
CGAGGCTGTGAGATGCTGGAGGCCCTATTTGTTGGGGCGACGTTTTTGGATTGTACCCGACCCGCAACCGCTAAAGCATCTACTTGAGCAGAGGATTGTGACATCTGAGCAGCAGAAGTTTGTCTGGAAACTCATGGGATTCGACTTCGAGATAGTCTATCGGCCAGGCCGATAGAATGTTGTGGCTGACGCATTATTCCGACAAACGAATGTAGCCGAGCTTAACGCTATCACCGGGCCGACTTGGTCTATTTGGGAAGATGTTGGAAGGGCGCAAGAGGAGGATACTTATTGCCAGAAGTTGCGCCAAGAGATAGAAGCAGGAGAGACTACCGCTGCTGAATACGAGCTGCACAATGGCCTACTGCTACACCGAGGCCGAGTATTTGTTCCTAAAAGTGGACAGCTGCACGAGAAGATCCTGCAACACTTCCATGATTCTAAGATTGGAGGTCATTCGGGTATCTATCGCACATGGATGAGAATAGTCAATACCTTCTTTTGGCCAGGGCAGTAGAGCACGGTTCGAGATTACATCGCACGATGCGACGACTGTCAGCGCACTAAGGCGGATTTGCGTCGACCAAGTGGGCTGCTGCAACCTCTACCGGTACCCGAGGCAGTTTGAGAAGACATTACTTTGGATTTTATTGATGGGTTGCCGAGTTCTAATGGGTTTAATGGTGTTATTGTCGTGGTGGATCGTCTTACGAAGTATGCTCATTTCATACACATCACCCATCCCTATACAGCAAAGTCAATCACCAGGTTATTCGTAGAGTATGTGATGAAGCTGCACGTGGCACCACGGTCCATTGTATCTGATTGAGAACGGATCTTTATGAGCAGCTTTTAGTCCGAAGTCATCAACCTACAGGGGACTAAGTTATCAATGAGCTTAGCCTACCACCCATAGACAAATGGTCAAACCGAGGTAACTAACCGTACTCTTGAGCAATATTTAAGGTGCTATGTCCATCAATTTCCAAAAAAGTGGGAAAACTTTCTGCCTTGGGCTGAGTATTGGTACAACACCACTTACCATGAGTCGACTAAAACAACGCCATTTGAGTTGGTATATGGACGCAAACCTCCGACATTAATCAACTACTCGGAGGGAAGTACGGTCAACGATGAGGTTGGACGAGAGTTGAAGGAGCGAGATTTGATGTTGTGGGAATTGAAGAAAAATATCGAACGGTCGATTAATCGAACCAAAGCTTTCGCAGATGGTAAAAGGCGTGAGGAAAATTTTGCACCAGGTGAATATGTTTACTTAAAGCTACGACCATTCAGGCAGCGTACGACAACACAAAAGACAGCAACCAAACTAGGAGTTCGCTACTATGGGCCTTATCAGATTCTAAAGTGCATTGGTCAGGTAGCTTATCATCTAGAACTGCCATAAAGTTCGCAGATCCATCCGGTTTTTCATGTCTCGTAGCTCAAGAGAATTCTAGGAGAAGCGCACAAGTATTGTGAAGAGTTATCAGCAACCGAGGCTGATGGTAGGGTGTGCGATCGAATATCGCAAAGTCAGGAAAGCTGGCCGCTACCGCTGGGAGGTTCTAGTTGATTGGGAAGAGTTGCCACCTAAAGAAGCCACGTGGGAAGACCTTGATGAGATGCGCGATCAGTTCCAGAATTTAATCCTTGAGGGCAAGGAATCGCTTGAAAGGGGCGAGAATGATGTGGAAATGGCTAGGCAGCTCAAGAACGCCGTAAGTTGCGCTTACCACGCACGCAAGAGGCTAGCGCGAGAGACAGCGAAAATGCGCGAACTTGAGTGTAGTGCGCGCAGGGCAAGCAAAAATGGCCAGATAACGGGCGAAAACGCACGCACGCGACTGGCGTGCGAGACGGGTGAGCAGGCGCTAGCGGGCGAAGGCATGCGGTACGCGCAGGCACCGGGCCTGGCTAGCGGGCGAGCAGCGTGCAGCAACGCGCGCGAGGGAGCAACTGCCAGTGAAAGCGCACAGGGCGTGCAAGGCGTGCGAGCACGCGCGGGGCGCGAAGCCTCAATCCTAGAGGAGTATGGACTGGCGGATGACCACGCGCCTAAGGTTGGCGCAGGTGGTAATGGCGTGCGTGGCACGCCGGGTGCCATTGCACGCGCACGCCAAGGCAGCGCGCCCTAGCGCCGCAAGGACTAGGAGACACAAAGGCGGTTGGGCGTGGGCGGTGCATGAGGTGGCCGAAAGAGGCGGTGCGTGAGGTGGCCGAAAGAGAGAGAGAGAAAGAGAGAGAGAGAGAGAGAGAGAGAGAGAGAGAGAGAGAGAGAGAGAGAGTTTCTTGGAGTGCAATCCAAGTTATTTTGTTCCTTTATTCCATTATGAATTTCAATTTGTTTAGGATTCTGATTAATATTTTATTGCTTAATTAGTTCCCTAGGTAGATTAGGATTAGACATATCTTGTGCCTATATAAAGGCCCTTCCCCTATGTTATTTTTCATCATCAATTTTATGAATAGAAATCTGAACTTTTGTTCTTCCACTTTGCTTTTGTTTTCCCCAAAATTCTATTGCAATTTTATTCGTTCCAAGAGGCGTTGTTGTGGCTCGAAGAACACCTATCGGCGATTCAAGGTAGAGGGGTGTGGTTTGTTAACCTCTAGGTAACATCGGTGATTCAAGGCACTGGTTTGTTGCTTATCGGCAGTCGGGACACGCGATCTTCATCATTGGTGCTTTCATTGAGAGGTGTTAGATCTTATGTCTTTTTCCTATCCTATTCTCTTTCTTTTTCTCTTCTTTCTTTCATCCCCACTATCAAAAGAAAATATATATATATATATATATATATATATATATATTTCATCATCATCAAGACGAGTCCTCGAAGCAAAGAACGCAAGCAAGATAAGAAAGCCATGGCAAACAAAGAGATGAAGGACAAACTCGACAACCTTGACGTGCAAGTCCGAAGCATGAGCAAGGCTATGGATACCCTAGGCGAGGGTCTTGATACTATAAAGGCGTCCGTTTGTGAATTGATGTAGATCATGGATCGCCGTTTCGATGAGATGGCGCACAACATGATGGCGCACCAACCACCGCCCCGGCTGCATGATCGCGAGCGGCCCAATCAGGAGCGACAGCAGAAGCGCGAGCGGGATGTGGAACACGAGCGACGACGCAAGGAGTACGAGCAGAAAGATGACTTCGACCAACGGTCCCAAGCATCCAACCACCACGACCGGCCTAAGCCAGAAAAGCCAAGGCTCGTGTTATCCACCTTCACCGGTGTATATCCTGATGCATAGCTCAACAGGGTTGTCCAATATTTCGAGCTGAATGAGACTGAGGGCCATGATCGAGTAAGGAACGCTGCTTATTATCTTGAGGGTGAAGCTAATGTATGGTGGCAGTGGCTTACTAGCGTATACCGGAGCCGACAGTGACTCATTGGGTGGAACGACTTCGAGCGCGAGTTACTCACGCATTTTGGAACGTCCGACTACCACAATTATGATGAGGCACTGACTCGAATAAGGCAGACAGGCAGCTTGCGGGAGTACTTGAAGAAGTTTGAGTGATAGGCGTGCCGAATGCGAGGCTGGTCCGAGACTGCATTGGTCGGGGCATTCATTGGCGGCCTGAAATATGAATTAGCCGCATAAGTTTGTTTGGAGCAGCCCGAATCGATGCACGCAGCAATAGAAGTGGCCCGACGCCGAGAAGATCATCTAACAGCCACTCGAAGGGGATGGGCAGACGCGCGCTATCCCGAGACGCGACGCGCACAACTAGATGCAAGCAATATGATTCCAAGCGGCCGACCACCCGATAGTTCCCGACCACCAGTCCCGGAGGTTAAGAGATTTTCGCTCGAGGAAATAAAGCGCCAACGTGCGAAGGGACTTTGTTTCAAGTGCGACGAGAAATTTATGCCTGGCCATCAATGCAAGCAGTCTTTTGTCATCAATGTCATATAATCGGATGAGGAAGAGCCCGAGATCGATAAGGATTGGGAGCAAGAAGTTGAGATTGGGGTTTCTGAAGAGGAGGCCGAAATCTCAATCCATGCAATGGCTGGAACTCGAGGACCGAAGAAGATGCGACTACCAGCATGTGTCAAGGACCGCCGTATATTCGTGCTTGTAGACAACGGATCATCACACAACTTCACCAACGCCGATCTATCTCGAAAACTGAAGTTGCCAACAACAACGATAGATCTATTCGAGGTCTGAGTAGCCAATGGTGAATGGTTAAGGTGAACCCAGTGTTATCGCAGGGTGTCGATCAAATTTCAAGGAGTCACCATCAAAGCCGATCTCTATGCGCTCCCCTTGGTTGGACCCGACGTTGGGTTAGGAGTACAATGGCTGGAGGGATTAGGCGAAGTGACTACCAACTACCGGACGGGAATAATGAAGTTCGACTCAAGAGATCACCGGGTCACGTTAAGGGCAAGCAAGGACAGCGGGAACAAGGAGGTTGGTCTCAAGAGTATAGAGCGGGTTTGGCATAGGGGCGGCCAGATCTCTACCGTTGAGGAAGCAGACTCATACGCAATCACGGTCGAGCCAATAAAGTACAAGGACCCCCCATTGTTCGACGACTATTTCAAAGAGGTCAGGCAAGCCTCGACGGAATATGATGGCCCACCTATTTTCGACATGTACCCCGAGGATGAACTCATGGACGTCGAAGTAGCTAAGGAAGTCAAGGTCGAGGCAACTGATGTCAAAGGGGAGGAGCACAAGGTTTGGGTGATTGAGCAACAAAGATTCGAGAAACCCGAGTTGGTTAGAGTATCCGACCACGTACTAGGTGAGTCCGTCAAATAAGAAGGCCGGGTTGATGGAAAGTGTAAGGAGCCTATCTTCCCATTTGAATTCTTGAAATATTTTAAGAACTCAACGGCCATGAAGTATGAGTACGAGTCAACGGATTATGAAGGACTGCCTATTTTCGATGTATACCCCGATGAACACTTTGTCGAGGTTGAAGGAATTTGGGTCGAGTCCAAAGAAGACGTAGTGGTTGAGGTGAATCTTAAGGAGGCGAAAACTTGGTTGATGGTCAATGACGAGTCCTTGAGGACAAGGACATTCTTAAAGGGAGCAGTAATGATGCGGAAGTGGGTATCGACCCCCGAAGATGACGGACCGAGATTTCTACCTACGGTTTGTGAATAATCACACACTAAGGGCCTTTGACTAAACACGATAGGTGTGACTTCAAGACGCACTCAGGGACTTCTCTCTGACACGGTTGTATGATAAACACGCACTACGACCTTGCTTAGACACACGATTGAACACAACGTTCCTTTTCTATTCACTCCTTCAACATGTTTATGAGGATGATAGTACATGGGTATTTATAGGTGAAAAATAAATCTAAGCCTAGTCCAAATAAATTTCCTAATCAATGCAAGAATATAAATCCTAAGGTAATTAAATCTCCTAACATCTTCTACTACAAGAATCCTAATTATGCTAGAAGTAAATAAAAGCAATAAGGAAATAGAATCAAATTAATATACTAATCTTGCTCCCCAAGTTGCTTGCCTTGCACTCCACACAATTTGCCGCCCCAATTCAGTGCCTCGCCTAATCTTTCGCGCGCGAGGCATTGCGTGCACTTGCATCACACGCCGCCTCCACCACTCCTACTCCTGCGCGGCATGGGTTGTCTGCTCTGCACTCACGCGCCAGCGCGCGCCTCGCATCCCTGCTGACCTCTTCACGTGCGTGCGCTCCCGCCATTCCTAGGCCTACGAGGCCTAGGCGATTGCCCGCGTGCTGCTCACTTGCGCGCCATCCGCGCCCCGCCTGCTCCATGCGTGACGCCCGGGCGTTCCAGCCAATGCCCGCGCATGCACCGCCCTCCCTGCCTAAGCCGACCAGACTTAGGCCTACGCCCACGTTGCCCCACGCGTCGATGCCCACGCACCCCGTGCGCTCGCACTCGGCCTGCCGTGCGTACCAGCTATCCGCGCACGTGTTGTGCGCACCCAGCACCCCCACGTTGCTTTCTTAACCGCGCGCATCATCTCGATCACTCGTCCTTTTGCGCGCATCAAGTCCTGATGCGCGATGTTTGCTCGTGCTCGCCCATTCGCACATGGTCCCATAGCAATCTCTGGCACGCATCTTCCACCCATCTTCCACCCCTCGCGCATCAATTCTCTTAGCCTCCATCATCCAAGCTCGTTGCTTTCTCGCACAAGCTTTGCACCAACTGTTCACCTCATTAATCCTCAGCTTGTGCTGCCTTTTTGCTCGCTTGGCCCGGCGCCTCCTCGACCTCATGCCACATCTTCTTGGCCAGTCCCTCTAGAAAGTAGGCCAATATTCTTCGATTTTTGGCTCTTCCAGCTCATGTTCAAGCCATTCCTCGAGGTTTTCAACCATCCCATATTCGGACTCGCCATGGTTGACCCCTCCTCTTCAAGACTTTCCTTGTCCTCAAGGATAATGGTTTAATCTTACGGACTCGTCCATCGTCTTCATCTTCATCAGGTTTCTCCCCTGGATCTTCGGTCATCAACTTGATTTGCTTACTCGATCGCCCGAACTCCATAGTTTCTTTCCAATAATCGGTTGTGATTGGAGCAAGAGTCTCCAACCACTGGCATCCAAGTACCACATCAGTCGCCTTCAATGGTAGGTGTAACGCAAAATTTCATATTATTGAATTAATAAACACGAGAAATTCATACAAATGGATTTCAATGGATCAAAAGAAATATAGTGGATTACAAATCTCTATTATTCCTCTGATTAATTTCTTCAAGAACAATCTTCAAATAGACTTGAGACTTTTGGAAATGAATCTTCAGTTTGATCTCCGCCGGTCTTGAATATGGATTTAGATAACGGTTCTTCGAGGGCTTGACAACTTGATCTCGAATCGAACGTCGTGATTTCCCAAGAACGTGAAGAACACGAGTCCTTGGTCTTTGCCGCAAAGTTGATTTGATCTTCTCTACGTCGGTCTTGACTTCAATAACGTAATTCGGAGGCTTGGCAGCTTGTTTCTGGATTGAACGTCAGTTTTGGGCTTGAATGCGCTTGAATCTTCCTTCGGGTCTTCAAGAACGCCTTTGAATCTTCAAAACACTTTAACTTTAATAACGCAATTCGGAGGCTTGGCAGCTTGTTTCCGGATTGAACGTCGGTTTTGGGCTTGAACGCGGTTGAATCTTCCTTCGAATCTTCAAGAACGCCTTTGGATCTTCAAAACACTTTGACTTTAATAACGCAATTCGGAGGCTTGGCAGCTTGTTTTCGGATTGAACGTCAGTTTTGGGCTTGAATGCGCTTGAATGTTCCTTCGGGTCTTCAAGAACGCCTTTGAATCTTCAAAATACTTTGACTTTAATAACGCAATTCGAAGGCTTGGCAGCTTGTTTCCGGATTGAACGTCGGTTTTGGGCTTGAACGCGCTTGAATCTTCCTTCGAATCTTCAAGAACGCCTTTGGATCTTCAAGAACACTTGAATCTTGTGTAGAGAATTCTCTAGAGCTCTTGAACTTGAAACTTGAATATGAATTCTGTTTTTTTCACCTTAGGGAGGGTCCCTATTTATAGGTTTTGGGAGAGAGAGTCTTGAAAAAGAAGACTTCAATTTGATTGGTCCATAATTTTCAATAATTATTTCTTAATAATTATTTAAAGAGATAATTAGGAGAGAGAGTCTTGGAAAAGAAGACTTCAATTTGATTGGTCCATGAATTTTCACTTATTTATCTCTTTAATAATTATTAAAGAAATAAATATTTATTTTACTCTCCAAGAAAATGTCATGTGGCATTTTTAATTGGCCTTAAAAAATATACATGTGGCATTCTTTAATTGGCCAACAATGTATATTAAATAATCAATTAATTAACTATTTTAATTTAGGAATTAAATTTGATTAATTTCTCAAATAAAATAGAAAATTATTAAATTGATTATGACATGGAATTTGACACTTGTCGCCATTTTATTGGCTCAAAATTTGATTGTCTACAAATGCCCCCTCGAGACTTGTTCATGGACGACACGTCTTGGAGTGAATAAGTCGCGAATTTTGATTTGATTTGAACTTGGAGTACATGGGTTTAAGAAAATAATAGGACCAAGTACACCTTTTTATCTCAAATGATCCATTTTTTTAACATGGCCCAAGTAAATAAAAGACAATTAAGTCAAGGTGCTTACTTAGAATTAAACCCAAATAGGAGATTAATTGTTTTCCAAATCCCATTTCCCATGGGAAATTTCGTAGTCTCACGAAAAAAACTTAGGCCCAAACAAGCAATATATTGGATCAACACTTTAACCCATTATCCCATCTAGTTCACACGTTAAGAATCATCTCCCATTTTATTTTGTCTTCAGCATACAACACAACCAGAAACATAATTCTTTCGACTATTAGACATCATATTCCCATCCTTCTAGAACTGTAAAATCCTTTCTCAAGTAAAACTCAAACTCCTCTATTTTCTCACCTCCATTACCATATCCATAAGGAATCGGACTAGGATCTTTGAAAGCTCAACGTACACAACGGGCACATAGCAGTACATTAACAGATTTCTTTTGGTCTTTAAACTCTTCAAAACCTTCTAGGAATCCAAATCTTCTAGCAGGACTCTAAAATCCTTTCTCAATTAAAACTAAAATTCTGTCCTTTCCCTAAGTTCACGTAGCTTCTGAACGCAACTGTAAAAAGGCCCAGACACCTTGTCTTTCTTAACGTACGACGAGCAGGTACTTAGGCTTTCCTTCTTTTCTTTCTTTCTTTTTTTTTCCTGTTTTCTGCTGCTTATTTCTTTTAGATGCTGCTGCTTTCTTAATTTTAACTTGGTGTACTCCATGAACAGCCCTATCAAATTTTATCTCTTCAAGATTATGCCTTTTACATGCTTGATTAATTGCGCCAATGAGATTTCCAAAATCAAAGTTTTGCAGCAATGATTTTTTTTTTTTTTATTCTCCTGTCATATGCAATCTGCAAGAGATTATCCAGGCCAAGATAAGCTGCTACAGTGGACGACATGGGTTACAGTCCGCGAAGGCTTTTCAGCATTGAACGGAGTTATCCTTGCGCTGTTCGGGCTGAAGCGAATCTGTTCAGGAGCTGTCCGGGCTGAAACGGGTCGGTTCGGGAGCTGTTCGGGCGTTTACCGAGCTGAAACGGAGCGGTTCAGGGCTGCTCGAACGTTTACCGGGCTGAAACGGAGCAGTTTGGAGCTGTTCAGATGTTTACCGGGCTGAAACGGAGCGGTTCGGAGCTGTTTGGACGTTTACCGGGCTAAAATGAGCGTGTTCGGGAGTTGTTTGGGCCGAGTCGGGGCTATTTTGGAGCTGTTTGGGCCGAGTCGGGGCTGTTTCGGAGCCGTTTGTGCTGAAGCAGGGCTATTTTGGAGCTGTTTGGGCCGAGCCGGGGCTGTTTTGGAGCTGTTTAGGCCAAAGTGGGGCTGTTTTGGAGCTGCTCAGGCCGAAGCGGGATTGTTGGAGCTGTTCAGGCATGGATCTTGCAAGCGGCTCACCACAACCAACTCAACGAGATGGAGCTATTGTCAACACTAGGCCAGCTCTGACAACCGCATGGAAAAATACATCAACTTTGCGGCTCAACATCAACTTAGGATGACACATCTCACCAAGCCAAGCTGCTCGGAGGAATCATCAACCTTGCCAAGCTGCACAGAGGAATCAAGCTGCATGGATGACCGTCAACCTTGCTGCACAACATCAACACTTAGGACGGCACATCTTACCGGCCAAGCTGCACAAAGGGACCATCGACCTTGCTGCACAACATCAACACTTAGGACGACACATCTAACCGGTCAAACCGCACGGGATCATCGACCTGGCTGCACAACATCAACACTTATCATGATTTTCCATCATATACATTACCGATATCAATCAACATGACGTGGACAACAAGCTCTTCCGAAAGGCAGAAAGACTTCTTGAAGCAACTTGAAATCACACCAACTCATTTTATCAAGACGACATAGATTAACATGACATGCACATCCTTCAACAAAAGAAGTACTTTGCCACTACATACTTGACACATCATCAACGGACAAAGGCAATGACCAACAACACCACATAACTATTTATGGTTTAACAATATCTTTCAACATGCAAACGCATACAATGGAGTAACTCATCACCGCATAACACTTTGTCGGGAGTAGACGACCACCATGACATGAATGATTTAGATCATGGAGATATGCCATACGAATTCAAAGACATGAAACTCATCTATCAAGGATCACAGTTTATACTCATGCGAACCAGGAGTAACATGCAGTTTAGTCTCATGGTCATGGAGAATTTTAATTTGAGGACTTTAGATAGTTTATACTCATATCAAGGAGTATGTTTAATAGTTTAGACTCGTATTTAGGAGTTTTTTTTTCTAAAAAAAAATAATACTCTTTCAAGAACATAACTGAACTTAGAAATTATCCAAGCTGCCTACGTACCTTTTAAAAGGATCAAGTCATAACGTAGTTCAAAGTGACATAACATAAATTTGTTTTTGGGGGTGCCGTGCACAGTTTATACTCATGCGGGCCAGGAGTGACTGTTCTTTAACTACTTTAGACAAAGTAGAGTACTAGGTTTAACCACATAACACCTTAGTGGGAGAATTAACAGTTTAACCACTTATATTCACATTGGTGGATAATTTAGCAGTTTAATCACATGCAAAGTTTTTTGGTGATTACCGTTCACAGTTTATACTCGTGCGGGTCAAGAGTTGGTTTTTTTTTTTTTTT
>CACSLK010027388.1:2714001-2725867 GCA_902706635.1 Striga hermonthica | reverse complement strand
GAATAACAAGTGTAATATCCACTAAAGCAAAGCTTAAGTATATAACACCAACAACCGCCTCGCCTAATCCTTCGCGCGCACTTGCATTGCACGCCGCCTCCACTACTCCTACTCCCAGGCGACAGGGGTTGTCTTCTCCGCACTCGCGCGCCAGCGCGCGCCCCGCGTCCCTGCTGGCCTCCTCGCGTGCGTGCGCTCCCGCCATTCCTGGGCCTACGAGACCTAGGCCATTGCCCGCGTGCTGCTCACTTGCGCGCCATCCGCGCCCTGCCTGCTCCATGCGTGACGCTCGCACGTCCCAGCCAACGCCCTGCGCATGCACCGCCCTCCTCGCCTAAGCCTACCAGGCTTAGGCCTATGCCCGCGTCGCCCCACGCGTCGATGCCCATGCACCCCGTGCGCTCGCGCTCGGCCTGCTCGCGCACCAGCTATCCGCACACGTGTTGTGCGCGCCCAGCACCCAAGCGTTGCTTTCCCAACCGCGCGCCTCATCTGATCACTCGTCCTCTTACGCGCATCAAGTCCCGATGTGCGCTGTTCGCTCGTGGTCGCCAATTCGCACATGGTCCTATAGCAATCTTCGGCACGCATCTTCTACCCATCTTCCACCCTTGCGCACCCATTCTCTTAGCCTTTATCTTCCGAGCTCGTCGCTTCCTCGCACAAGCTTTGCACCAACTGTTCACCTTATTAATCCTCGGCTTGTGCTTTCTTTTTGCTCTCTTGGCCCGGCACCTCCTAGACCTCGGGCGACATCCTCTTGGCCAGTCCCTTTTGAAAGTAGGCAAGTATTCTTCGATTTGTGGCTCTTCCAGCTCATGTTCAAGCCATTCCTCGAGGTCTTCAACCATCCCATCTTCGGACTCACCGGGGTTGATAACCACTTCTGTATCAACGCGCGTGGGCGCAGGGATGAAGGATTGTGTGTTTCGTTCCACTCGCTTGTCTTGAATAATGCGTCGCCACGGCCTTGCTCTCAACGATAGGTGTGATCGACTCGGTTATTAGCCTAACTCTCTCACGATACTTGAGTTCACTCGGTAATTAGCCTTGCTCACTCGATTTTGAACTGGCTCGGGTCTTGGCCTCACCAATTCGATTTGTATGATCCAACTAACATGAATCCTAACACACGGTTTGAACAAACGTTCTTTATATTCACTCATCAATTCCAAGACATGAAAAACAATGAGGGAGCACCCCTATTTATAGATCCTAACTATGACTAATTTTAATCTACCTAGGAAACTTATTAAAGCAATAAAATATTAAATTCCTAAACAATCTCGATATTATTGTGCAAGAATGAAATAGAATCCTAATAAACTAATGTCTTGATCTTGCTTGGCTTGCACTCCAAACAATTCCAAGTCACATGCCTCAAGCACTTTCGGTCGCCCTACTTCGCGTGCGCGCCCTCGGTTGCCTATTCTCCATCGCGCGCGGCGACCTGCGCATGCCTTATCCTCGTCGCGCGCGGTATTGCGTGTCGTGTGCCTCACGCCTGTGCCAGCCGCCTACGCTTCTCCTACTCCCGCGCGGTATGGGTCGTCCACGTTGCACGCGTGTTCCTTTGCGCGTGCCCAGTCTGCGCCGCCTTCACCCTGCGCGTACATCTCCTTGCATGTGTTACCTAATCCCACCCCGCCTAGGACTTCCGCGCTTGAGCAGTACTCGCGCGCTATCGCGTGCTCCCCGCTGCTGCCGTTCTTCACGCGTGCGTGCGCGCTCCGCTCTCCTAGGCCCACAAGGCTTAGGCCTCGTGCGCTTGCACCCGCGTCACCTTTCCTCGCGCGCCGAACGTGCTCCGTATCCTCGCTGCCTGAAGCTCGCGCATCCCAGCCAACTCCCATGGCCTGCTCGCCTACTGCGCACCCCACTGCACCTCGTGCACGATCACTCGGCCCTTCACGTGCATCAAGGCACGATGCACGCCATTCGCTTGTGCCCTCTTTCTTGTCGCCGATCGACCACAATTGCTCACCCGATGGCCATGGGTCCCAACCATCCAACCTAGCACAATCCCCTGCACGCCATACCCAACCGTCTTCCAGCCTTTGCTTACCATGTTTTCGAACCTCCGAACGCCATGCCCGTTTTTTCCTCGCACAAGGCCCACAACAATGACTCACTTTTTGAGCCTTTGCTTTGTGTCGTCTTTTGGCCTTACGTTTCTTAGCCTTCAACCTAGTTCGTGGACCAAAACCTCTTGGCCAATCTCTCTCGTATGAAGGCCGATAAATCAGGCTTGAAGGCTCTTCGAGCATGTTCTCCAACCATATGTCGAGTTCTTCGATCATTCCATCGCTCGACTCACCGGGGTTGATGACCACTTCTGTATCATTCCCCTCCTCTTCAAAACCTTCCTTGTCCTCAACGATAATAAAATTCAATGCACCTTTCTCACCATGGTTTGCAACTTTGGCTTCTTCAGCTTCCATGGCATGCTTCTCTTCTAAGCCCTTTCGCTCGTGGAGCTCCTCCAAATACTCTAGCTCATCCGAAGTCAGGCTTCTTTCTATACCTTTGAGATATTCGAGATCCTCAAAATCCATCTCGTCCAGTGGCTCAAACATCAACATGACTCTCTTCATTTTTTTTTTTAAGACTCTAAAAATTTTGAAAAAAAAAAGAAGAAATTCGAATCAAAAGGGAGAAAAAAAATAACAAAGGACTAGATGACACTTTTTTTTTTTTTATACTCACAAGATTTTTTGAAAATTAGGAGAAAAATTCGAAAACATTCGAACAAAAGAGGACAAAAAATCGGACAAAAAATAAAAAGAATGGGATAGAAAAAGTTTAACGTAACACACAATCAATCACTCCCAATGAAAGCACCAATGATGAAGGATCGTGTGTTTCGTTCCACACGCTTGTCTTGAACAACGCGTCGCCACGACCTTGCTCTCAACGATAGGTGTGATCAACTCGGTTATTAGCCTAACTCTCTCACGATACTTGAGTTCACTCGGTAATTAGCCTTGTTCCCTCGATTTTGAACTGGCTCGGGTCTTAGCCTCGCCAATTCGATTTGATTGATAGAACTCTCACGAATCCTAACACACGGTTTAAACAAACGTTCTTTCTATTCACTCATCAATTCCAAGACATGAAAAACAATGAGGGAGCACCCCTATTTATAGATCCTAACTATGACTAATTCTAATCTACCTAGGAAAATTATAAAAGCAATAAAATATTAAATTCCTAAACAATCTAGATATTATTGTGCAAGATGGAAATAGAATCCTAATAAACTAGAATGTCTTGATCTTGCTTGGCCTACACTCCAAACAATTCCAAGTCACACGCCTCAAGCACTTTCGGCCCCCCTACTTCGCGCGCACGCCCTCGGTTGCCTATTCCCCATCGAGCGCGGCAACCTGCGCACATGCCTTCTTGATACGGAAGTGGTCATCAACCCAGGCGAGTCGGAGGGTGAAGGTGGCGATGATCTCGATATATGTCTAGACAACATGCTAGAAGAGCCATCGAGCTCGATATATCGACCTTCATGTGTAAGGGATTGGCCAAAAGGATGTGGTCCGAAGTTAAAGATGAAGTCTAGGAAACGTAAGGCCAAGCAAGCCTGAAGGAAACGCAAGGCGAAATTTAAAAAAAAAAAAGTGTCGGTGCAAGCCTTGTGCGAGAAAGAGACGAGCAAGGAAGATGGAGGCTAGAAGGCGAGGTAAGCAAATAATGGAGGATGGTTGGATTTGGCGAGCTGGTGATTGCCATGATGGTAAGTGCATTGAAGGATGGGACCCATGGCCATCGAGCGAGCAACCGGAGTCGGTTGGCGACGAAGGTGCGAGCACGAGCGTATGGCGTGCATCGTACCTTGATGCGCGCGAATGGCCGAGTGATCGAGCACGAGATGCGACGGGCGCAAGGGGGTGCGCGGTGGACGAGCAGGCCACGAGGATCAGCAATACGCACAGAGCAGCTGGTGCGCGGGGATGCGCTGTACGCGATTGGGGCTTGGGCGTTGGCGCGGACGCACGCGAGGAGGCCAGCTGGGACAGAGCGCACACTCAGGCGCACGAGTGGTGCGACGCAGACGGAGACCTACGCGGAGAAGGATTAGGCGAGGCGGACGGCATGGACACAGGCGGAGGGCCAAGCCCCGAAGGCTCAGGAAAGATGGGCGCGCGGTGCCACGCGCGAAAGGAAGGCAGCGCAAGCGAGGAATGCGCAACAGCGCGCGCGTGCATGGGAGACGCAAGCAAAACCACGCCCTCCGAGAACTAGGCCTCGTGGGCGGCACACGCGTATAGGAAGCCGAACAAGTTGGGGCGCAAGACTTGAGCTTCAAATTATGCTTGGAGTGCAAGTCAAGACAATATGAATTATAGTAATGTTAAGATTTTATTTCCATGTTGCTTTTATTTATTAGTAGTAGAAGATGATAGGAGAATTACTAGAATTAGGATTTATTTACTGCATAGATTAGGAGATCTAGTTAGATTAGAATTAGATTTATTTTGCTCCTATAAATACCCATGTACCTCTTCATTAATAGACATGATGTTGAGTCTTGGAATTGATGAGTGAATCTCATAGGGGGAACTTGTTGTTCTTACGTATGTTTAAACAAGGCCATTAGTGCGTGTTTACATACAGTGTCGGAGAGAAGGCCATTAGAGCGTCTTGAAGTCACAGTATCTAAGAGAAGGCTCTGAGTGCGTCTGTTAGATACACCTATCGTGGGTAAACGAAGGCCCTGAGTGCGCCGTTTATTCACAACCCGTATAGACAGAAATCCAATCCGTCATCATTGGTGCTTTCATTGAGTGGTGCTGATCGAATTTTTGTCTATCCTATCTTTTTCTTTTTTTCGGTTTGTCTTTTGCTGAGGGGCCGAATTTCTTTTTTTTTTTTTTGGGTTCAATTTTTTTGGTTTTTTTTGGGGGGTTCGAATTTTACGAATTTTTCCCTATATTTTTCGGATTTGAGTCAAAAAAAAATGTCATCTTGTTAGTCTTTTGTTATTTTTTCTAGAGTAAAAAAAAATAAAAATATATATATTTTTTCGGTTTTTGTTCGAGAGAAAATAAAAAAATGTCTTACCCACCATTAGTTGAGTTGGATTGGGAGGATCTCGAATACCTCGAAAGTTTAGAGAGGGAATTAACCCCTTGGGAGCAAGAGTATTTGGAGGAGATGTACGAGCAAAAAGAGGAGTATGAAAGACAACTCAAGATTATGGAGGAAGAGCAAGAAGCTGAAGTGGTCGAAATTCCTAACAATGAAAAAGATGGTGCGCTGAATTTTCTAATCCTTGAGGACAAGGAAAGTCTTGAAGAGGAGGGGAATGATACGGAAGTGGTCATCAACCCAGGCGAGTCGGAGGTTGAAGGTGGCGATGATCTCGATATATGGCTAGACAACATGCTAGAAGAGCCATCGAGCCCGATATATCGACATTAATGTGTGAGGGATTGGCTAAAAGGATGTGGTCCGAAGTTAAAGGTGAAGTCTAGGAAACGTAAGGCCAAGCAAGCCCAAAGGAAACGCAAGGCGAAGGTTAAAGAAAAGAAGTGTTGGTGCAAGCCTTGTGCGAGAAAAAGACGAGCAAGGAAGATGGAGGCTAGAAGGCGTGGTAAGCAAAGAATGGAGGATGGTTTGATTTGGCGAGCTGGTGATTTCCATGATGGTAAGTGCATTGAAGGATGGGACCCATGGCCATCGGGCGAGCAACCGGAGTCGGTTGGCGATGAAGGTACGAGCACGAGCGTATGGCGTGCATCGTGCCTTGATGCACGCGAATGGCCGAGTGATCGAGCACGAGATGCGACGGGCGCAAGGGGGTGCGCGGTGGACGAGCAGGCCACGAGGATCGGCGATACGCATGGAGAAGCTGGTGCGCGGGGATGCGCCGTAGGCGATTGGGGCTTGGGCGTTGGCGCGGACGCACGCGAGGAGGCCAGCCGAGACAGAGCGCACACTCAGGCGCACGAGTGGGGCGATGCGGACGGAGACCTACGCGGAGAAGGATTAGGCGAGGCGGACGGCATGGACACGGGCGGAGGGCCAAGCCCCGAAGGATCAGGAAAGATGGGCAACGGTGCCACGCGCAAAAGGAAGGCGGCGCAAGCAAGGCATGCGCAACAGCGCGCTCGCAGGAGACGCAAGCAAAACTGCGCCCGCCGAGGACTAGGCCTCGCGGGCGGCGCACGCGTATAGGCGGCCGAACAAGTTGGGGCGCAAGACTTGAGCTTCAAGTTATGCTTGGCGTGCAAGTCAAGACAATAGGAATTATAGTAATGTTAGGATTTTATTTCCATGTTGCTTTTATTTATTAGTAGTAGAAGATGTTAGAAGATTTATTAGCATTAGGATTTATTTACTGCATAGATTAAGAGATCTAGTTAGATTAGAATTAGATTTATTTTGCTCCTATAAATACCCATGTACCTCTTCATTAATAGACATGATATTGAGTCTTGGAATTGATGAGTGAATCTCATAGGAGGAACTTGTTGTTCTTACGTATGTTTAAACAAGGCCATCAGTGAGTGTTTACATACAGTGTCGGAAAGAAGGCCATTAGAGCGTCTTGAAGTCACAGTATCTAGGAGAAGGCTCTGAGTGCGTCTGTTAGATACACCGATCATGGGTAAACGAAGGCCCTGAGTGCGCCGTTTATTCACAACCCGTATAAACAGAAATCCGATCCGTCATCACTTCTCCTCGTCGCGCGCGGTATTGCGTGTCGTGTGCCTCACGCCTGTGCCAGCCGCCTCCGCTTCTCCTACTCCTGCGCGGTATGGGTCGTCCATATTGCACGCACGTTCCTTTGCGCGCGCCCAGTCTGCGCCGCCTTCGCCCTACACGTGCGTCTCCTCGCGTGTGTCGCCTAATCCCGCCCCGCCTAGGACTTCCGCGCTTGGGAAGTACTTGTGCGCTATCGCGCGCTCCCCGCTGCTGTTGTTCTTCTTGCACGCGTGCACGCTCCGCTCTCTTAGGCCCACAAGGCTTAGGCCTCGTGTGTTGGAGTAGTATACCCGGCGTTTCAATCAGATTGGACGTATTCTACTTGTAAATACAATCTATTGGAATTATATTAAATAATAAGGCATTACTTTATTTTAAGAGTAAGCATTTATCATATATTTGCACTTAAGATAAAATCCCTAGATCACTTATAGTATAAGATATGGTTGCGCATAGAGATGGTGATCATGGAACATATCTTGAAAGCTGTGATTTTAAATACAGTTCCAAGTCGTTGGATGTTTCGTGATGGGATATCGAATAAATCCGGAAAAGACTTGCACATAGTATGTATGCTTATTGGATAAGAATGTTGCATTCCATCAACATTAGCGTGGGACGCAAATATATATATGTGGGTGCTTGTTAGAGAACAAGTTCACTGAACATGACCGTATGAAAATTCTTAATGAAAGTTTATCATGTCGAATAAGAATTTTCATGTTACAATAGTACATGATTAATCCTTAGACTTGAGGCACGATGGTAACTTTGTGCATATTATATTTTACTTTGATTTATCCTTTTGATTGCTAGCACAATCGTATAAAGGGATATTTTGGATATTATATTAATATGTATGGAAGTTTGTCAGTGGTCAACAAAGGATTCGATACTTATGAAGATAAGTGAATTTCCTATGTGTTTTATAGTTAGTAATTCAAAGTCCTTGGCCAAGGCGGGATGAATAGAGATTCATAAATGAATTACTAAACTTGAAATGGAATCATAGTTATTAAATCAATTTGGGTTTCGACAAAATCATACCCAAAGATTTAATCGGGAAATTGGATGTCGAAAGAATTTTACATGTATGAACTTGTAATCGAAATAGGTTTACTCGCTATTCACTTAATACTAGATTCATGCTACTTGCTAGATGTTCCCATGATATGTGGGTTCTTGAATTAAAGAGTTAATTCAAGAATAAGAGTTAATATGAATAACTCAAATTATAAAGAGTTGTAAACCCACTACTAGTATTAATTGTGAACCTAAGAGGTCACACCAATTTTTGAATGAAGGTAAAATTCAAATAGTATTTCTAAAGAGTTAGAATTAATTGACAAATCTAATTTGATTAGATATCAATTAAAGGAATATATTAAATTAATCAATTAGATTGATTAATTGAATTTTGGATATTAATTTAGTAATTAATAGAATTACTAATTAATAGTTGGAATTTAAAATTGGATTTTAAATTTCAAATCCAAATAATAATAAGATTATTAAATAAGGAAATGGAAGAATAGATTAAAATAATAAAGTCTTGAAAAAATGTTTTCAAGAATTATTATTTTATTATTTATCTTTAATATGATTGAAGATTAACTATTAATAAGAATAAATTTATTATGGTGGTTAGAAGTTGTTAAACAATCCACAAAATTAATCTTATTTTATTAACACAATAATGGTGGTTATAAACCACTCCACATTATTAATTGAAAGTCAATATTTGGTATGATTATTTAAATAAAATCTGATTTTATTTAAAATAAAATATATCAAATATTGATTATTTTATGCTAAAATATTTAGTATAAATAGGTGTAAAATGTTTGCACATTAAGAGCTAAGTTTTGAGCAAAATTCTTCCAAGAGAAAATTCATTCAAAGAGTTGAGTGATAATATAAGAAAGTGTTCTTGAAAAATTTCCTTATAAATATATATATTCTATACTTCTTGAAAAACCGAGTAGTTTCTACAAGCAAAGAAACTATAGTCGGAACCAAAGTTCAAAAGGTGGATACGATTAGAGGGAAGACATTTAGATTCCTAAAGTCAGTAACAACAAGAAGTGATCGTTACCAAACCGGGAATTGATTTCCTCATACATCGTCAGTTTTTGAAGGAGTTCAAGAACAAAGGTAATTTTTATAAATTAAATATCAAATCAAAATTAGTAAAAGTTACTTGATTTTAAATGATGCTTATTTGTTATCTCGTTATACTTATGTACGGAATAAGTATTTATAAGATAAATACTTATAAAATTTTAAATTCCGCTGTAAACTCTGTTTCGTACGGTATATCGAACCCAACAGTGGAATCAGAGCCACGTTACGATTAGCATTTTTAAAAATAGATTTTGATTTGTTTAAGCTTATATGATAATTAAATGTTTATATGATAAACATATTAATTATCAAAATAAATAAAAAAAATCAATTTTTTAGTCACACGGGTCGTGTGAGGTGTCACACGGGTCGTGTGGCTCCACACGAGCCGTGTCCTTGAGCCACACGGGTCGTGTGACTTAAGGAAAAATTTGATTTTTTCTTACGGGTTTTTCACACGGGTCGTGTGATAGGATCACACGGGTCGTGTGGACTCACACGGGTCGTGTGACTTAATAATTTTTTTTTTTTTTATGTTTTAAATCATGTGATGAGATCATGAGCCTTTTATTCATAATGATGAATGATTGCATTTTTATTCAATATGATTGATGGTTGCATTTTTATTTAATGCGATTAAACGAATGTGATTTATCGAGACCTGCGAGTCTCTTGATTTATTGTTTGTAAAATTTTAAATTTTTGTATCGTTAAAAGATTAGATCAAGGTAGAGACCGTTTGATGCGAAAGGCCCACGCATATGTGGGTAATTTTACAAGTTGTAAATCTCGAAGGCCTGTGCTTGTACGAGTAGATAAAATAAAATTGTAATAGAAGTAGTTCTATTTATTTGTTTTATCACGTACATAGGCATAGACCCATTTTGGCTCGAATGGGTTGTATAGGCAAGGACATGATCATCCCACCGTATGCATACATTAGATGTATGTTAGGTTTATTTATGCTTGTGATTCATGCGATGAATAATGCGGTAAATAAACACATGTAAAGATGGTAATTAATGAGATCTAAGGAACCCTAAAGAATTAATCTTATTAATTCTATATCAAATCAATAATGGCTAAAAATAAGTTGGAACTTATTAATCCAGACCTTCCATCAAAAGTAGACGACATGAGATGCTACGATGCTTTATCACCGACCATGAGTCGTGGGGTGGTTTAGTGACGAAAGCTGTGATCCCTACTAAGTATGATGATACTCGTGAGGTGGATTCCTCTTTATGTTGACCATGAGTCGTGGGACATTCTGGTGGGCCACTATCATGAATGTTTGATGGGTTTGATTTGACACTTAGTAATATATACGGTCATAAAATTGAGGTATATAAGGAAAAGTGAGGCAAAACATCTTGAAGGTTGTATAGTGATACAATTGTCAAAAGTTGACTAACAGTATAAATGTTCCATGCGTACTCATAAAATTGGGATATGGAATATTTTTATTGAACATCAAGCCCACTATGAAAATTAGATTTTCATAATTAAAATGGGGTTTTAATTAAAATAGTGGGAGACATTTAATGTTAAAGACCTAATATTAAATGAATATAAATTCCATAGTCTGATTATTTTCTGCTTCGTTTGCTTTTGTAGATCACTCTACTAAAATGGCTAAGAATCCAATTGCAAGTATCCTTGAACAAAACAAATTAACTAGACCCAATTTTAATGATTGGCTGAGGAACCTGAAAATTGTTCTACAGTCTGAAAAGAGGGACTATGTATTGGACAAAGCCCCTCCTCCTCCACCCGAGGATCAGACATCTGATGAGTATGGAGAATACTTACGTCATACTGATGACAATCTCCAAGCTCGGTGCTACATGTTAGCATCAATTTCAAATGAGTTACAGAGACAGAACGAATTGTTGAATAATGCTTCTGAAATCCTCCTTCATCTACAAGAGTTGTATGGTGATAGGACGCGGCAAATTAGATATCAGATATCTAAAGAGCTTTTCAGGTGTCGTATGACTGAGGGCTCTTCAGTTCATGATCATGGGCTGAAGATGATAGCTCTTGTTGAAAGGCTTTCGTCCCTTAGAGTCATTATGGATAATGAACTCTATGTGGATCTCATGCTGCAATCTCTGCCATCGTCATTTGATAGCTTTGTTCTTAACTTTAACATGCATAATATGGAGACTTCTCTGCCAGAATTAGTGAACATGTTAAAGACGGCTGAATCCACAATAAAAAAGGATAAGCCGGTACTTCTTGTTGGATCCACTTCTGGATCAAAGGCTTTAAAGTCTAAGAAAATGAAGGGGAAGGGAAAGGTTCCCAATAAACCCACGAAAAGGCAAATAACAACAAAGGAAAGAACAAAGAGAAGGTTAATTCTCAGTCTAATCATGAATGTTATCATTGTGGTAAAACTGGGCATTGGAAGAGGAACTGCAAGGAGTATCTTGCTAGCCTGAAAAGTTCAGGTACTTATTTTGTTGAAGTTAACTTATCAGTTAATGATTCTTCTTGGGTATTGGATACCGGCTGTGGCTCACATATTTGCAATGATTTGCAGATGATGGAAAGAAGTAACAAGCTAGAAGATGATGAAACAATCCTAAGGATGGGCAATGGAGCAAGAGTTGTTGCCAAAGCAATTGGGACTGTTTATCTAGCTTTAAATAATGATGTAAAAATTTGTCTTACAAATTGTTTGTATGTTCCGGATGTTATAAGAAACATTATTTCTATTCCAGTTTTGGATAGAGAAGGTTTTAAGTTTGTTATTGAGAATGGAAGATGTTCCATTTTCAAAGATACAATTTTTATATTTTCTGAAAATTTGACAAATGGGTTATATACCATTACACCACAAAGTCCCATCCTAACTATTCAACAAAATAAAACAAAATTCGATAATCATAGTTCATTCACACTTTGGCATGCTCGATTAGGTCATATATATGAAAAGAGGATTCAAAAATTGGGACCAGAACTCGACCTTAGGGGAGAGGAAAGGTTGTCTACTTGTGAGTCATGTCTTAAAGGT
>CACSLK010027388.1:2688501-2706820 GCA_902706635.1 Striga hermonthica | reverse complement strand
CCAGCACGCGCTGCTACACCAGACCCAAGCCCAGCCGACCAGCGCCAGGGTGCGCGTACCAGCGCCAGCGCCAACGCTAGTGCTAGCAGGCCCTGCGCGGTCGAGCTCGGGCAGCCGAGACACCCACGACCGATCGGCTCACGGCGAGCTACCGGTCTAGCCAGCGAACCAGTCGGGTTCAACCAGGCAGTATGAGATGTTGGCTCAATTTTTCAAGTCTGAGTATGTTCTAAAAAATTTTAGTATTTTTCTAAGCCAAATCAGTGTAGTTAGAGCATACCAGTGTAAAATCCAGACTTTTGTATATTTTTTTGGTGAATCCTTAGAGCGTTCTACTTCATCCGGATAAGTAAGTATATAGAACCGAGCATCTTCGCATATGATTGAGCATGATACTTAGCATTTATTTGCTTATATGTTTATGTAGCTTAAGGAGAGTCGAGCCTCCGCCAGCAACTTCAATTTCGAGCACTTGACAAATATTTCAGTATATCAAGTGGGAGCCTTTACAGGACATTACATTGCACATTTCGGTTATCCTGTATAAGGTGCGTGAGTAAGATACTTACCCGAACGGTTGAAGCATCCCATTTGTGGTTCAGTTAGTTTCTCCCAGGTGGAGGCCGCGAGCCTTAATATCCCATCTTGGGATCCAGTGGAGGCCAAAGGCCTTAATATCCCATCAGGGTGTGCACACGAGCGGCCGAGGACCGAGGGTCGATGGACCAAAGTTCATTAAAGAAAAGAAAAGTTTCAGTTTTAGCTCTTATATATTTCAGTCATGATATGTTATTATCGATGTTGTCTTATTCAGTACTGGTCTTACAGAGATGTGGGGGTCATGTACTAGATTCTGCATCATATAAAATATTTTTACCATGATAGAGGTATGTTCGAGACAGTTAGTTTCTCCCAGGTGGAGGTCGAGGGCCTTATTACCCCATCTTGGGACCCGGTGGAGGCCAAGGTATCGGGGTGTACAGACGAGCGGCCGAGGGCCGATGGTCAACGGACCAAAGTTTAGAAAAGAAGAGAAACGTTTACAGTACAGTACAACTTATATTTTTATATGTTGCTTATAAGTTTATGTTTACAGTTAAGATTATTACAATTCTAGTTTTTCCCACGAGCATGCAGATGTGCTCACACTCCCACAGTTTTCTTATTTCAAGTGATAGAGTCCAGCGTGCCGAGTGAGCCAGCGTAGCAAGTAGTGGTCATGAGCCGGGAACATTTTTTTTTACCCACCATTTTATGTCCCATTATTCATGAACCAGTTTATGTATTAAGTTGTATGATTGTATTCCATACTTTATGCTTTCGCTAAGTTGTTTGTGCAAGACAGGCGGACTGCATGCATAATTCCATTATCGCCATAGTGGCTCGTTTTGGTTGCATGTTTTAATATGTCTTAGGTAGTAAGTTAAGAAATTTTTAGTAGCATCACGCAAGAGATTAGTATTTTTGAAATAAGCTCGCACGACATTTCAAAAATAAAAGAGAAAAATTTACTCTAATTTTAAAAAGTCAAAGCTAGTCAAGGCGGGGTGTTACAGTATTGGTATCGAGCACCTAGCGTTCTGGATACTTTAAAAAGTTTGAGAAAAGCATGACCACGCCACGCTCACTCCGCGCTGACTCTGAGGTAAGTCACCTAAGCTAAGTTTTAAGTATTGCAAGTGCTTATTCTAGAACAAGTATGGGGCCTAGATAACTATCCTCCTATAAGAAAAAGAACTCTAGAGAGAGAACTCTAGAAAGTTAAGCTAAGACCAAGAACTCTAGACAGAACTCTAGAAAGATCTAAGTCCAAGGACTCTAGACTAAGTCAGAACTCTAGTCAGAACTTAGCAGAATTTAGTTAAGTTACAACTCCAGAGATTGTCTCATATCAAGTTTTGGAAAGTGCCTTAAAAGCAAAATTATGTATTAAGGGATTCAGTGTATAAGAGCCATAAGTCCGAGTCAACCATGGAGGCTTGAAGTAAAAGCCACAAGTCTGGGTAGACAATGGAGCCTTGAAGCTGAGCCGATACAAACATAACATTCAGTACAAGATGACCTTGACTGGTCGAAAGAAGAATAACAGATCGCGCCTTATGAGGCAAATAGCAAGTACCACGTTGCGAGTCATCTCATCATTAAAGAAGCAATCAATAAGAGTTCTTAGTAATCGATACTAAGAGACAACAAAAGTAATCAGCAGCATAGCCCAAGCATCATCAAGTATAATAGGCAACGGAGGGAAATGAGTTCTTTTCTGGATCCACGAGATGCATGTGAGAAAGAATTAGCCATAAAGATATTTGATTTCTTAAATCGAATAAGCCACACGCTAAGTACAAATTGAACTATTTTAGGAGGTCAGAAGTACTTGGTTACGACCAGAACCACCAAGAGCTAGTTAACCGGAAATCTAGCCAAGCTAGGTGTTTCCGGCAATTCGATAACAAATCCGTTAAGACTAGTGTAGCTATTTTTTAATGGTTATACTGTGCTAGTCAAATAGTTAGGGGCTATCCAGAGTGTTGTCCCACAAAACTCTGAAACCACCCGTCAAGACGGGAACCAACAGCAAATTCTTAGGATTGGTGTAGCGACTACAAGTGTATGAGGACAAAAGAAAAGTATGATCAGACGACATGGGACCAGCACCAAGAGATTTTGAAAGCCAAGTTTTAACCAAGACTCATTCGTGGGAAGAAGTCGAAAGAGTTCAGTGCCTTTCAACATAGGGCCACTCGATAGAGGAATACGGGCACAAAATTCACTAATGAGATCGCTTTTGCTCGTCACCTCATAAACACCGAGGAGAAGGAAGCATTACCTTAATGGAGGCAGAGCCATAGACGCAGACGCATTGTGATCAAGACAATGATTTCGACTTGATTCTTGACATGGATTTGGTTAGCGAAGTACCACGAAAGCATCAGAGGTAGGGACAGGGAGTCCACAGTGTTAGTGTTATATACTGAAAGCTTAGCTTTGGATGATATTATACTTTTACCCTTTATGAATGAGAAATATGTTAGATTAAACAAGTTCTACGTTCTGTTGTTTTGCATTAGATAGTGTGGGTTGTCATCGGGCGAACCAAAGATCATGCTACCAGTTACTCGCGAAACATAAATAAGTGGTTCACAACCCAGATGGACATGAACACACCATCGTGAACGGTTGTAGTGTCAAGTGCATATTTGTCTTGACTGATTAGTTGCACTAGTACATTTATGTAGTGAACAAGATCCCAGAGAAGAGTTGTTCGTTTTATACTGATCGTCGTAAACGAACTAGGCCTCGATTAATTACTGCATACTCTTAACCCGTAAGATATTAAACAGGCATATATGTGTAGTATTTATTACTTTGATTCACATGGGTGAGGCTTAGTGAACTGGGCTAATAGACCCGCTGTCTTAGGTAATATTGCTACATGTAGGATATGTTGTTAGGATATTTACGGTCACCATGTGCGTTAGTTTGGTGATGTCCCCGGAGTGAGTTCATGAAGGGATATTATGCTAAACCCTGCAGGTGGATTAAATTCCGGCATAGTAATAATGTGATGAACGAGCGCTAGCTTCAGTGAAATAATAATAAATTAATTAATTCTTGATTGTCAGTAATCGAATTAATTAATGGACATTATATCTTAAACATGGGGAGATAAATCGAGTAATTATTATTGGAGTCTCAATTGTAAATTGGGCTAGGAAAAGGGAGTGCAATAATATTATGTTGGTAGCCCATTTAATATTATTTAATTAAATTAAAATAAGTGGCTTAGTCCACAAGTATTTTAATTAATTAAAGAGCCCTAATTCTAATCTCCTAAGGATCCCTAATGTAGGTCTATATATACATCATTAAGCTCATAGGAAGGGAAGAGAATTCCACATCTTGTGAAATATGCCTCACGCCTCTCTTCTCTCTCTCAGTTCCCATTCGAGCTTTATCTTCTTCTTGTTGTTCCACAGGTACAAGATTAAGAGGTATTTGAGATATACAGTAGAAGATCTTTGGGTAAAGTGAGACGAAATATATTTTGTCGTACAGAACTAACCGGAGGTTCGATCAAGACGCCCAGCATACCCAGACGACCGTCTAGACGAGAGCTTTCCAACGCTGCTGAGATCGCAGCCGTCTGACCACCCATGCACCCGCACGCACCGCTGCAAAGTCCCACGATTGCAACTTGTCTTCATCCATTTTGCACTCGTTTGATCTAGTTTTCTATCCGATCTTGTTTGTGCAATCCTAGGATGCGATTTACAGTAAACAATTCATTGGTGTGTTGTGTACGGCCATCCAGAAGATCAGCCAGATCGCCATAAATTTTAAGCCGTAAGTTCTCTACGCAAACCTTTAGATCCGCTGCGCATAGGTTTACATTTTGCTATTGAATTCAAGATTTGTGCATAACGAGTTGATCCCAACAATTAGTATCAGAGCTTGGTTTAATTCGTTGTGTACAAGTTCGAATTTTTACGGCTTTATTTGTCAAGATGTGTTCAAACGCAGCCATATATTGGATTATATACGAATAACTCAGTTTTGCAGTAATTAGTTTAATCCACTATTATGGTCGATTATGTGTTTGGTGAATGTTGATAATGTGATATATGGTTTTAAATTTGTTTTTAAAGCCTCAGACATGTCGAGAAATTTGATGGATGAATGTTTGTAATAATTTTTCGCCCTGGGGTTGACTGGATAGATTTATTTATTTGATTAGAAATCATGTACATCCATACGTTGGATCTAGGATCGGATTATGTAATTTTTTAAATTATATTTTTCGTGTTGTGATCGTGGATTAATTGTCGGGAGATCACAAGAGATCAACGAGCCTCGAAAGACCAACCGGAACGAAGCCCGGAGGCGCGCATGGACACGCGCGAATAAATATATTCCGACCACCAGCAGCGGCGGCCCGGTGGCGGCCAGACGGCGGTGACGACGGACTGTCGGTGATGGAGAGGTTTACTTGGTGTCCAAGCAGTACAAGATCTACAAGGATTTTAATGCAGTGGGAGTTCTAGATGAACAGGGAAATAATTTACAAGGTTTCATTGCTTATGAGAACTCAATAATTAATGGCCATAATAGTAGATTTATTTATTTAAATTCATTATGCCATTAATTATTTGTTTATTTATGCATGGTAATAAATTATTGTACTTGAATGGGATTAATTTAGAATTGTATATTTAATTATGCATGTTAATTAATTATTGCATTTACATAGGATTAATTTAAAATTGTATAAATATTTAAATAAGTAAAAATCCTCATTTAAATTATACTAAGTTTGAGAAGGGATTTTAAATTAAAGTTAATTGTAAAATTCCTAAGGCCTCCATTTCTAATTTGTCGGTAAATCAATTAATTGCGGTTATGGGCTCCCCCTCGGGTGACATCGCTAAAATTAATTGCAGGAACAAATTTCTAATTAGATGATTAGAGGGAGTCTTATGAGAGAGTACGGGCTTCCCCTCGGATGACGTATAATCGAAATCGTCTGAACTCAGGATCTAGAAATGGGATTCACTTAGAAAGAGATGTATTTATAACTCCCCTCGGGGTCCCTGAATTATTGCATGGACAAATGGAGACCGACTATTAATTTTGTTCGTCATGAATTTGATTTTTGACTTATGGAAATTAATGGGCCTTTGAAAGCCCTTCTCTTGCGAATGTTGAGTTGTGTAGAGTTTCCCTCGCATCATGCATTAACTCTCGGTGTTTTGAGATGTCGGTGTATTTAAGTTAATATTGTTTTGAGGATATCAATCTTAGCAGTTAAATTCAAATGTGTTTAATCTGTAAAATTATTTTCGTGTTTGTCAGATATTCATCATGTCGTTCAATCTGTTATCTGTCATTCTAAAAGAAAATCAACTTAATGGTCCTAATTACATTGATTGGAAGAGGAACTTAGACATTGTGTTTACTGCTGAGGGTTATAAGTTTGTGATTACTGAGGCTTGCCCGGCAGAGCCCGCGGCTGATGCTCCTGAGCAGGAGAAAGTGGAGTATGCTTGGTGGAAAAAGGCTGATGAGATGGCGAAGTGGTACATTCTGGCATCTATGTCAAATGTTCTTCAACTACAGCATCAGTCTATGAACACTGCGGCAAATATACTTCTCAATCTCAGAAATCTATTCGGACACCAGTCTAAGGCTGCTAGGCAAGAGGCTATGTGCGCTATATGATGACTACGCGCATGGCATAGGGTACACCCGTGAGGGAGCATGCTCTCAAGGTTATGGCGCTACTCAATGAGCTTGAGGTTATGGGAGGTTTTATTGACGGGAAAACCAAGGTTGATATCATGCTCCAATCTCTACCGAAGAGCTTTGATCATTTGTGGTTGAACTACAACATGCACAAGATGCATATGGCTCTTCCAGAACTGTTAGCAGAGCTTCAGTCGGCGGAGGCCTTATTCACTCAAGCACCTCACGCACTGGTTGTCGAGCAGGCTAGACCTTCCAGGCCTCACACGGGCAGGAAGAGAAAGAAGTCTACAGGAAAGGGAAAGGTGCATGATGCCCCGGTGGTACATCAACCGCCCCCTAAGTCTGTGGCAAAGAAGCCGAAAGGTAGATGCCACAAGTGCAACTAGTCAGGACACTAGAAGGTCGAATGCCCTCTCCTCAAGAAAGGTAACTCTCTCGTTAATGTTGTAGAACATGTTTAGTGGTTGTATCTACCAGAACCTGGTATGTAGATACTGGAGCCACCGATCATGTCTGCAATTCGTTGCAGGGGTTCCAGGAAACCATACGGAGTAGGGAGGGAGAGATCACCGTCTACATGGGCGATTCTACGAAAGTGGCAGCTGTTGCAGTGGGAGACGTTACTTTATGTAAGCCCCAAATCAGTAATAATATTAAGAACGGTTTCACTGCTTGACTATAAGTGAAATTTGTAATTCTCAGAAATTCCGAGTTATATTTTATATGCTAAATGCTCAATTAATTCCTAAGTTTTATAGATCATTGTTTGGATACTTCGATGTCAAGTTTAACTCAAGATCAATCTATTAATTTGGGTTGTTAAATTATAGCTAATCGACTCGAGAATTTATTTAGTTCGAACCTTAGTTTTGGTTCCGAGTCATTCTCTAGTCGTTTCTGAGCATAGCCAAGTCTTGGTATTTTTATACTTAGAATAATTTTGTAACGCCCTGTTCGATTTATAGAATTTTTTCGGAATATTCTATTTATCGAATATTACTTATGAGATTATATTTATTTTATTAGTTGCGATATCGGCTTAAATAAAGGTTGGAGTACTCGATCGTTTTATTTTAAAACGTTCGATGTTCAGTGATTTCGGTTTAATCGTATAGTTCGGATTTAACCCATACGAATATTGGATTCTTCTGATTTTATTGTAATAAGTGGCAATTTATTTTATTAAATTTTATGACTTGATTACGTGGTTATATATATTATATTATCGAGTGAATAATATAATTATGTGTGTCATCCGATCTATTTTATTTATCGTTCGCCGTTCAGATCTTCGGATTAATCGCGTAAGGTCATTCTTGTTCCGTTTTTGATACTTTCTCGAGCAATCTAACCGAACTCCGAAACAAATTTTCCAGCCCATGGTGATTGATTTTTTTTGTCCAGTTAAGTCATTTAGTATCGACCTAGTTGTTGTTATTTAATCTCGGACATATTAAATCATTTTCTATCCCATTTGACACATCATTTTTGGCCCACCTGGGTTCTAATCGGCTCCTTCAAATTAAAAGGTCGCAACCCTTTTTTTCTCCTCGTGGTGCGGCGACGACCAAATCCTTCTCTTTTATCCAAGTACCAGTGCCTCTCCTATCGACCGAGGGAGTATTTCTGTTATCAGCAAACATTTGAAAGAGGAAAAGCCAAGCCCTAATCTTCTCATATATTCAAGCTTTCTCGTATCTTCTCGCTCAAAGATTTGAGCAGCCGCCGAGAAATTGCCCTCTTCTCTTCCTTTGTTCGCAAATTGAACGGCCCTTCGCTGGCATCCCTGTACCTCGTCGAGGAGAGCCTCTTTCGCCGTCATCCCTGCATCTCGACCGTCACCGCGAGCAAAGCAGAAATTTTAGATTCTCGTTAAATTCCTAATTCGCCATCGCAGACTTCACCGGCGGTTCACCACAGCATCACCGTCATCTCCGTCGATACAGATCCCGTCCGTTCATGCCAAAAGCCACCATCTCGGACAACAAGTCGCGACAGTGTCGAGAAGCCATGGAGGTCGGGCCTGTTCAGTCGGCCTGAATCCTCACCACCTCCATCCCTGGCCTTGTGCAACAGTTGTCGCGAATGCCCAAGAGCAGCAACCTCGGTGAGAGATTTCCGAAGACCAACGGCTTTTCATCATCACCAAACCGAAACAGCAGCAGCTCCGTCGGTCGTTGCTCGCCTAACAGCAGGCCGTTCACTCGGCCGAGAAAGAGTCGACAGGCATCAGCAGTCCTTTTTCCGATGAACAGCTGCCCTCTCGGGCCCGTGCAAGAAGAACAATGGGCAGCCCTTTTTGCCGTGAGGGTTTAGCAGCGGTGAGCCGGGGGCGATGTTCCAGTCCGAGGCCATTCGTTTTTCTGTTCTTGCGAGCCAAAGCAGCAGCTCCCGTTCACGTCAGGCGGTTTATAACTCGAGCAGCGTCAGATCTCTCGTCCTGAGAACAAGTAACGGTAAGTCCTTGTCGACTTCCCTTGTTGTGGAGCATCAGCCGTTCGGGCCCTATTCGAGAGGAGCAGCGAGTAGTCGAGAGACGGGAGATAGCCAAGAAGCAGCCGTGCCGAACCTCGTTCACATACGAAGCTTCAGCCCCTATCCACGAGCAGTGTTGAGGTATGTGATAGCCTTAGCCGTGAGGGATAACGGCAAGCCAGGGCTTTCCTTTCCCGTTTTCCTTTCAGTTTCCGTCCGACCTCGAAGGAGGTATATTGCTTAACCTCCTTTTAATATTTAGAGATGATTAGTGAAGGATTTATCATAGGGCTAAGGTTCATGAAGAGCAGGTGGGAATGAGCACAATTGGAATACGTGGTGCTCACCACTATGCAATAAACATTAATCATAAATAAAACAAGTATGGTCGCAGCATGTATACGTAATTAATTAGTTATCCCAACCTCCCATCAATAATCAATAATCACTCTCATGTGCACACCTATATCAATAGACTACTGCTGGTAGAAGTATCGAATGCCCCATGGGCTTTTATCGAATGTTCCTCGGGCTTATACGTCTAATGCCCCTCGGGCTTCTACATCGAATGCCCCTCGGGCTTCTATCGATGCCAGCAATAGGAGTAAACCCCACGGGTTTTGCTTTACAGTAAGGGGATAACCGTTCGACGGCCGACACAGCTCACATCGAAGGCTACATATTTCACATACATACATTGATCATACCACACGTAAGGTAACAATTTATTGCATAGTATTTTAAATAAAACCCACCTGGTAGCCGGAGTAAGGCAATAAAACCAGGAAAGTAGTAGGCAATCGAGGCACATCTCGTCAAACACCTACATTCGTTGGACTTGTCTTAGAATCTTATCAAGGCTTATCTTATTCTCGCTAGTCTTATACATATACATAAGCTTTGAAAACTAGCTTGCTTGGCTTTGCCTTGCTCGCCTTGCTTTAAAAACGTTTTATGTATAAGTCTTTTCGTTTGTTTGATATCTTGGCTTGCTTAACTTTTAGAACTTAGGACATTGATGAATCATATACAAATCACATAGCATGAAATGGTTCAGTTATGCTACATAAACATGAGGTTAAACAATACAACTCAATTTAAAAACATAAATATGAACTTGCACCAATTTTCAGCATGCGCGATGAATTTAAAATGCATGTAGTTTTCAATCTACAAATCATGTCATGATGAAACCACTTGGAAAATATCCCTAAATAATGCCTCTATCACTTTTATGGTGAACACTCAGGCAGATAAAATCATTTAAAGGCACTTAATTCAGCAAACATCCAAAACATAGGTGCAGTGGATAAATGAAGACATACAGCTTGATAGGTCCTCAGTTTTTCTAAGATAACAGAAGCTACAAGCATGCTATTCAGATGATTCTAAAACCAATGAGTAGCTAACGCATTTATCCACAACTTTTATGTTTATCACTTAAGCCAAGAATAACTTTAAGACCGAGTTTCAGCATAAAACATTCAGTTCATAAAAACAGCTCGAGAACAACTTTTCGAATATACAGCACTTTAGTAAAATAGCAACAACTCACGCTACACAATTCCAATTCATACAAACTCAAAACCTGCATAATCTACACATGAAAATCTACAAGTTTCAATAAGAGCATTTTTATAGATAAGCACGTTACAGGTCTCATTTCAGAGCATACATTCGGAGAAAAATCACAACCGTTGTTTTAAAAATTCTGGCACAACCCCAACTTTGAAAAATCATATAAAATCAACCAAAACTCTAAATTGTATGATTATAACTTCCAATAACATATTATCACATGTACTAAAAGTTTTATGATGATTACATTTTTACAAAGCCACATTAGAATCATAAAAAATAGTCTGAAATCACTTACACAAACCTGCCTGGATTTAACAAAAACTGCATGCATGAACAATCTTCAAAAATTCATAGTAAATTCAAATCAACTCCGAATTTCGAAATTCCAAATCTCACAGAAACCTAATCAAAATTCTACAATTCACATGATGAATGCTAGAACAAATAACAGCTTTTTGGTCACGAAAAACTGAACATTAACTGAAGCTGAAACTTGTAATTTTCAATCCAATAACAACTCGAAACTTCCGTACATCAACAAAGCATCAAAATCTCGGAAATTATATGTTAAGCAAGCCTCGATTTCCATTATTTAAGACCTAAACATTTGATATATCGAAAAACACGTTGTCTAAGGTCCAACTCGGTCTTATTAAACACGATAGGGCAATAACAACTTATGATTTCACTTGAATAGTTACGAATTTTCGATTTGATAATTTATAACAATTCGCCTTAATATATAACACGAAAATAAATGAGACGGATAACAAGTCTCGATACCGTTCTCGGGACACGACATGCTAAATGACCAAGAGAAAGGGTCGAACGGGGCTTAACGGCTGTCAGTACGCTTCGATGGGACTCGACGGCTTTATTTGGCACTCCGACGGAACTCGACTGGACTCAATGGCTACGCTCGGCTTTCGGTTCTCAGCCCTGGGCTCTTGCACGGGGTCCGAAAGGTTGCCGCTGTTGTTCGGGCTGCTAATTGAAGACCGATGGGGGAGTCGTTGCTCGAAAAAGAAGTCAACGGGGCCGATATGCGCGAACGGGGCTGCTCGAGGACGTCCCTCGCTGCTGCTCGGTTGTTCTAATGGCAGGAAAACTGACCAACGGGCCTGCAATAAATGCTGAGAATACGATGGTACTTGGCTGCGGACCGTCGGGGATGGTCTCACGATTCAGACGGTGAACGCATCGGAGCTCACGACCAACGGCAGGCTTGACTCGCGATGGGGACTAGCTACTCGTCCCTTGCGGTTGTCCTAATCAGATCGCGGGACTGGGGAGGTTCACCGGAAAGGCGGGGAATTTACTCGACGTGGTCTAAAATTTGAACAAGGGTCCTCGGTCGAAGCTTCTGCTCGCGAATCTCTCCTCCTCTGCTGGTCGCACGACATGGGTCCGATGAAGTGACGCGCGAGGAAAAGAGTGGGATGATCGGGCAATGATGGTGCTGCGGGTTTAGCGACCTGCTGCTCTCATTGGTGATGATGATGGTCGGCCTGAGAGTTGGCGACGATGGAACAAGAGAGAGATGGAGAGAAGAAGGGACTTCTCTTTTCTGACGTGAAAGTGAGAGAGAGATGAGAGAAAAAGATCGAGAGAAAGATTTATGATGTCTGCGGTTTCAAGTGACGATATGGAGGAGAATATACAACTAGGGTTATAACTCTTGCTCTCCAAGCCATTTAGGAAACTGTTCGGGTTGCGGGCGGTTCGGGTCGATTTCGCCTATCGTTCTCTCGGGCTCGAAAAAAATATATAAAACGAGACGGCATATAAATATATATACACAATATTAATTTAATTAATATTAATAGGCATTTAAACAACTAAAAGCAATTAGACATTTAATCACATTAGGCAAATAGTAATAATAATAATAATAATAATAGTGAGCTGGCGGGCAGTTCAGGATATTTTGTGGATATGTATATATATGTTTTGGCTACACTACTATTCCGCTATAGTTTCATTACTTATACTCAGCTTTTGATTCGACACTAGCCGGTTAAAATATTACAACCATTTTTATTATCAGTTTAAAAATTAACGGTTTTTTCAAAAAAATCAGATTTTCACGGTAGCACTCCGAATCAGTTTTTGCAACATAAATGTTTTATATAATTATTTAGAAAAATTGTGAAAAAGCGTACTCTGAATTTCAGTAAAAAGTCGGGGTGTTACAATTGGTATCAGAGCACGTTTCTGCGTCTCTGAAAAGTTTTATAAGTCAGATATTTTCAGAAAAACCTGAACCGTCACGCTCACGCCTCGCCGACTACAGGTAAGTGCTGATTTATGTTTCAGTTATAAACACATTACTTTGCCTATGCTCAGAAATTATTAATCATGACTTAGTTAAGATGCTCGAATCAGGTTCAGACTCTAGAGTTTAGTAAATTCAGATATAACTCTAGATTTCCTCAGGATTCATATCAGTATTTATCGGCCATTTTGGCGACTCGTCAAGAAATTTGCGTGTTTTAGTAATCAGTTAAAGTATTTTCATGTGTTCAATAATATTGAACTTTCTCAATGTTCAGATGTCGCCCCGTAGGGAACCCGATCAACCGGTTCTTCCCCAGGCCACGGTAGTCGCACAGTTTCGCGACTATCATGCTGAGAAATTCTCCAGGCAAGGAAATCCCCGTATCGTGGACGAGTGGATTCAGGGCCTTGAGTTCATTTTCGAGGTCATGGATTGTCCAGACAGATATCGCGTTATCTGCGCTCAACTTCAGTTAACCGGCGATGCCCGAATTTGGTGGAATGCCTACTGGAGCATGCGTCCTGCGAGAAAGAGGGTTGTACTTAGGAGAGGCTCAAGGAGATAATCCGCGAGAAGTACTACCCCACTTGTTACAGAGCAGAGATGGAGCGTCAGTTTCTATCGCTTCAGCAGGGTACTCGTTCTGTCGACGAGTACGAGAGGGAGTTTACCAGACTTGCAGGTTTTGTTCCAGACTTGGTTCGTACGGAGGCACAGCGAGCACATCGCTTCATTGACGGGCTTTACCCAACAGTCCGTCACAATATTATAGGTCACGGGACCCAGACATATGCTCGTGCTGTTTCGATTGCCCAGGAGGTGGACGCCAGCATCAGGAGGGAGGTCGTCCGTGATCAGTCTCAGCCATCCGCCCTTGCTCAGTCAGTCATAGCTCCGTCAGTGCCACCAGTCACTACCCAGCCACCAAAGAACAACAAGAGGAAGGGGAAAGGTGCCCCGATGGACAAGAGGACCCGGCGGAGGCTACAGCAGATTCCACAGTGCCCCACCTGCGGACGACTTCACCGAGGCGAGTGTCGCTTCGGATAGGATGTATGCTATTATTGTCACGAGCCCGGACACTTTGCTAACCGTTGTCCGAAGAAGGCACAGCAGCCTCATTTGCCTCAGCAGCCACTGCAGCAGCAGCAGCCCCGTCAGCAGGCACAGAGGCCGCCTCAGCAGCAGCAGCAGAGGGGCAGACAGTAGGCCCGAGTCTACGCAGTCGATCAGGTTAAAGTCGAGCAGCAGCCAGGTACTATGTCAGGGATGGTTGTGCTTAATGATATTCCAGTGTTTGCTTTGTTCGATATTGGAGCGACGCATTCTTTTATTTCAGGATGATGTCTTGATGCCGTCGGAGTTCGTGTTTTTACCGCTGTTGATCCTCTCAAGGTGAGTTTAGCCTCGGGACGAAAGATAGTGACCTCAGCTAAAGCTTCAGACCTCAGCCTTTCCATCGGTGGTCGTTCATTGTCTACCGACGCGTATGTTCTTGAGATGAGGGACTTTGACCTCATTTTCGGGATAGATTGGCTATCCTTTTATCATGCAGATATCTGATGTCATGACCAGGATATTATTCTCTATCTTCCGAGAGACGATTCGATTACCTTCTTCGGCAGCAAGAATCGTTCATTACCTCATGTCGTTTCAATGGAGAAAGGTACCAAGTTATTGCAATGAGGCAACTGCCAGGGTTATCTGGTGAGCCTTGTCGATGATTCTCAGAAAGCACAATCACCTCACGATGTCCAAGTTGTTCGTGAGTTTGTGGACGTGTTCCCAGATGAGCTTCCAGGAGGACCGCCTAACCGGCAGGTGGAGTTCTCTATTGATCTCATTCAAGGAGCCGGCCCAGTATCCAAAGCCCCATACCGTTATATGGCGCCGAAAGAGTTGCAGGAGCTTAAGGTGCAGATTCAGGAGCTATTACGACTCGGTTTCATCCGACCGAGCGTGTCACCTTGGGGAGCACCCGTCCTTTTTGTCAGGAAGAAGGACGGTTCCATGCGCATGTGTATCGACTACCAGGATCTTAACTGGTTGACGATCAAGAACAAGTATCCGCTTCCCAGGATCGACGACCTATTTGATCAGTTGAGGGGAGCCTGTGTGTTTTTAAAGATTGATTTGCGATCAGGCTACCACCAGCTGAAGATTAGGGAATCAGATATTGCTAAGACCGCTTTCCGGACTCGTTACGGCCATTACGAGTTCGTCGTCCTGCCATTCGGCCTCAGTAATGCTCCAGCGGTTTTCTTGGACTTGATGAACCGTATATTCCATCCCTACCTTAATCAGTTTGTTATTGTCTTTATTGACGATATTCTTATCTACTCGAAGAGCCAGAAGGAGCACGAGGGGCATCTGAGGGTGGTTCTCGAAACCCTCAGACGAGAAAAGTTGTTTGCAAAATTCTCCAAATGCGAGTTTTGGCTCCAGCGAGTAGCTTTTCTGGGTCATGTGATTACTCAGGCAGGTATCGAGGTGGATCCTTCTAAGGTCTCAGCTGTTCAGAACTGGTCGACACCGAAGAGTCCGTCCGAGGTTCGCAGTTTTCTCGGTCTAGCTGGCTACTACCACAGGTTCATCGAGGGCTTTTCTAAGATTGCCCTCCCACTATCCCAGCTGACGAGGAAGTCTGTGAAGTTCGAGTGGACTGATCGTTGTGAGGCGAGCTTTCAGGAGCTCAAGAGGAGATTAACTTCAGACCCGGTGTTGACTATTCCCGATCCTTCTCGGAGTTTCACCATTTTTAGTGATGCTTCGAAGCAGGGACTGGGATGTGTACTCATGCAGGATGGCCAGGTCGTTGCCTATGCTTCACGTCAGCTTAAGCCGCACGAGCATAACTATCCGACGCACGACTTGGAGTTAGCCGCCGCTGTTCATGCTCTCAAGATTTGGCGACACTACCTTTACGGCGGACGTTGCGAGATTTTCACAGATCATAAGAGCCTGCAGTACATTTTCACGCAGAAGGAGCTTAACATGAGACAGCGTCGTTGGCTCGAGCTCGTCAAGGATTACAATTGCTCGATTCAGTACCATCCGGGAAAGGAGAATGTCGTTGCGGACGCCCTAAGCCGAAAGGTGAGGGGTGACTTGACGTACGTCGTTAATCAGCAGAATCCGTTGATTCAGGAGTTCGCCCGGATGCAGATTCAGGCAGTCGATGCACTTCCCACAGCTATTTCGGGGAGTGTCAGTGCCATTATCAGTGCTATGCAGCTTCAGCCGACGCTGAGAGAGAGAATCCGGCGGGAACAGGCTTCTGACGAGTTTGTTCGAGTCATGGAGGCCAAAGTCCGCACCGGAGGCGTCGAGGATTTTCAGCTAGGTGCCGATGGTGCCCTAGAGTTCAGAGGCAGAATCGTGGTCTCGAAAGTTGAGGTGTTGCGGAAGGAGATATTATCAGAGGCTCATACCGCACCCTATCTAGCCCATCCCGGGAGCACGAAGATGTATAATGACCTGAAAGGGTCGTTCTGGTGGCGTGGAATGAAGAAGGACGTTGCCGAGTTCGTCAGGAAATGTTTTACCTGTCAGCAAGTCAAAGCCGAACATCCGAGTTCGATCGGCCTCCTGCAACCACTGCCAATTCCGAGGTGGAAGTGGGAGGAAGTCACGATGGATTTCATCACGGGATTACCGAGGTCGTCTGAACATCACGACGCGATTTGGGTCGTGGTCGATAGATTGACTATGGTCGCTCATTTCTTACCCGTGTCGATGAAGATGTCTTTGGATAAGTTGGCTGAGATATATACCCGTGGGATCATTTGACTCCATGGAGTGCCCGTTACTATCGTATTAGATAGAGATCCCAGATTCATTAGCAGATTCTAGCACAATTTACACGAGGCGATCGGCACGAAGCTAGAGTTCAGTTCAGCCTACCATCCGGACACTGATGGTCAATCCGAGCGGACAATTCAGACACTTGAGGATATGCTACGCGCTTTGGTTGTTGACAGGGGTGCTAAGTGGGAGTCGTTGTTGCCGTACGCCGAGTTCGCGTACAACAACAGCTATCATTCTTCTATTCAGATGGCTCCTTACGAGGCACTTTATGGTCGTAAGTGTCGTTCCCCTCTCTATTGGGATGACGTCGGAGAGTGACGAGTACTCGGTCCGAAGATGATCGAGGAGACGGCAGAACAGGTCGAGTTGATCTGGCAGAGACTCAAGACAGCTCAGAGTCGACAGAAATCTTCAGCCGATCATCATCGACGAGATATTCAGTTCGAGGTTGGCGATCCTATTCGCGTAGTTGTTCGATTCGGGAAGAGAGGGAAGATGCACCCTCGTTTCATTGGCCCGTTCGAAGTTCTTGAGCGAGTAGGCGAGGTCGCGTATAGATTAGCCCTACCTCCCGAGCTATCAGGCATTCATAATGTTTTTCACGCATCTATGTTGCGTAAGTACGTGTGCGACCCCGATCATGTTATTCCCCATTCAGATATTCAGGTTCAGCCAGATCTTTCATACGAGGAGCGACCGGTAGCTGTATTGGACCGTCAGGTTCGTCGGCTCCGGAAGCGAGATGTTCCCCACGTGCGTATTCAGTGGGATCGCCACGGAGCTACTTGGGAGGCAGAGGCTGACATTCGTGCTCATTTTCCAGATTTTCAGTTTTGATGTACATATTTTCATGTTTTATGTACATATTTCATGTATATTCAGTTATATTTGCATGTAATAGCTAAAAGCCGTAGCATATGTGGCTTAATAATCCAAGTTGCCGTGCACAATTCTTTAAGAGTAAGAAATCAATTCCATCTCCTTAAGTTGGAACGTGGCATCATTAGAAATTATATGGTGCTTAGTCACCTTAAGTTTCCTTTATCTTGTTACAAGTGTCCTCAATTGGGAAGGCCACCAAGGCCCCATGTCACCCCAATTTTTGTGTTCATTCGTTTTAAGTATTTAAGGGAGACTTAGGGGAAATTATTTCCCATCTTCTTCAGCGTGCATCATATATATTGTGAGGTTAGAGAGTTGGTGAGATTGGTGAGAAATTCTTGAGCACCGTACACAAGCTATCGCACGCACACGGCATCGCACGCTAGTTTCTGCCGAGAGAGCATAACACACACACGAACGCCGCACCTAGCGGAGATCATCGAGCAGCAGAGAGGTAGTTTCAACTCTCATCTTGTTATGATAAATAGCATCAGGTTTAGCTTTAATCGTAATTTGAGTTCAAGTTCATGTCTTAGCCATGTTCGTGTTCGCCGTGCGTGAAATTCATGTAGGTCATGTCATGTTTAAATATTAAATCTCTCGAGCAATCTGATGTGATTAGTCAATTTATGTTAAATCTTGTTCAATTAGTTGAGTTGTTCGAAGGAAAGTCAAGTTCAGTTATTGTTTTGGCCGAAGGGCGTGGCCGTGCACGTAGCACGAGCTGCGGGTCGTTCATGCGTATCAAGTTCTTTAAGTAATGACTCCTTCGAACATATCATGTCTGTTTATTCAGTAAATATTGGTTCATGTGCAGTCAAGTAGGAATTGCCGAGAGAAAATGAAGTTTGGTCGTAAAACGGCTTACCGCCGTCGGCGGCGCACGGTGCGCCCGTCGCAGCCGAGTCCAGCTTTTTGAACAAACTTCATGTTTTCAAGTTAATTCAAGTATTCATGTTCATGCAAGGTCGGATTATGTCATATGAAGTTGAATTGATCGAGAGTTGTTTCCAGACGGCCGGCAAGGGCCGGCCGTGGCCGCGCTGCCCGCAC
>CACSLK010027388.1:2673242-2688233 GCA_902706635.1 Striga hermonthica | reverse complement strand
CGAGCCAGCACCGACCGCCCGGTTCAGCAGACCGGCGGTCCGGTCCAGACCGGCTCAGCCCGGTTCAGACCGGTTGGGCCGGTTCAGCCCACATTTTTTTGTTAGTCTCGGTTCATGACTTCAGTATCATTTTCAGTTAAAATTCCGGGTTCAGTTCAGTTCAGTAAATTAATATCAGTTCAGTTTCGTATTTAACCGGTTCCAGTTATACCAGTTCAGTAGAGCATCTTAACATAATTAATCAGTTAATTTATCAGTCTGAGCATAGTCAGTAGTAATTGTTTATGTTATTTTTCAGTTTGATCAGGCATCAGCACTACCCGTATTTTCAGCAGTTCAGGTGGGGACTCAGACTAAGTACTACATTGATTATAATATCGCTACCATGTTTGAGGTATGTATATTCAGTATCCGCTCGGAATGGTCGCCGGTCCATTCTGAGTTCTAGTGGCCCTAATCTGCCCACTAGAGTGTGCACATGGTGTCCTGTATTAGTTTGTGCCGGCAGATGTTCAGTTATCAGTTACGTGATTTATATCACGAGATCAGTATCAGATTATTCAGTATCGGTATTAGATATCAGTTTTAGTTCAGTTATATATGCCAGGATCATGATATTGTTATTATATTTATTGTTTTACTTTAGTTTGAGTTTCTGCGGAGCATAGTGTTTTAGTGCTCACGCCCCCACGTATTTCATGTTTTTTTTTTCAGGTTGCAGAGTCGGGGACGAGGAGTGAGCTGGCGGGCAGTTCAGGATATTTTGTGGATATGTATATATATGTTTTGGACACTACTATTCCGCTATAGTTTCAGTACTTATACTCAGCTTTTGATCCGACACTAGTCGGT
The DNA here is from genome assembly GCA_902706635.1 of Striga hermonthica. Taxonomy (NCBI): domain Eukaryota; kingdom Viridiplantae; phylum Streptophyta; class Magnoliopsida; order Lamiales; family Orobanchaceae; genus Striga; species Striga hermonthica. Next base: position 2,687,381 of record CACSLK010027388.1, on the reverse strand, counting down.
TAAAATATTACAACCATTTTTATTATCAGTTTAAAAATTAACGGTTTTTTCAGAAAAATCAGATTTTCACGGTAGCACTCCGAATCAGTTTTCGCAACATAAATGTTTTATATAATTATTTAGAAAAATTGCGAAAAAGCGTACTCTGAATTTCAGTAAAAAGTCGGGGTGTTACATTTATAATTGACCCAATTTATCGAAAGTATTTCCAGCCCATTTGCTGGCCCAATTCTTTTAATAATTTTTTGCCCAACAAGGATTAATTATTGCCCAAGAGTTAATGAGCAGAAATCCTTCTTCTTTGTCTCGACGACAGAGTCTTCAGCGGATCAAAAATCTGTTGCGCTTCTTCCTCGCATGATCACCACGTTCCCTCACTTTTAAAATCAGACTACTCGGTCAAGGAACTCAGTTCTCTTCCAATCACAGATCTCTCTCTCGTATCGCCTTATTAAAAATAAATAAATAAATATCATCTGTGCGTGCCATTGATTCCGGCAAGCTCCTCCCATCCTCGCCGGCGTCCTCTCGTCGTAGCATCCTAACTGTCGTCGCCGAACCACTGTTATCAGCTTCTTGCTGACGCCCGAGAGAAGCTTCAGTTCAACGAAACGCCCACAATCGTGCACCATTGATTCCGGCGAGACCTGTAATAATATTTTACATATTATTATATTATTGTGGACTATATAATTAGTTGGACCTAATTGAATTAATAGTCAAACTTTATTAAAGATGAATATGCATTTAATGAATTAGTTAATGTTCTAATATTAAAAAGTCCAATTTGTGATGTTTGACTTGGACAGTAAGTTAGGTTAGAACATGGGGAATGGTAGTATGATTAGGACTCTAAGTCTTCTTCTCCTATATATATTACTACCCCTCTCTCCCATCTTATACGAAATAAAGTTCTCAACATCAAGGGCTTTGTGAAAGGACGAGAGACGCGGGAGAGAGAAAAGTGACACACGAACGCGGTGAGAGAAAAGAAGCAACGATCGGCCAGACATTTAAGAAAACAGGGAAGAACTATAATGGATTTTTGTAAGTTTCTATGTGCAATTTAATTATGCAAAAGATCCATATTCTATGAATTAATAGAATTACATGCTTAGGGTTTATTCGATTCTGCCTAATTGTTTGTGAATATACCCGTTAAATTTCTTACATGTGGTATCAGAGCATGTGTTTATGCTTAATTATTTTGCCGATTAATTGTTGCGATCATATTGCCGATTGTTTAAAAAAACTGTAATCATAGTTGCATGAAATTTTGCTGTTCATTCTCTTGCCATGAATATTAAATTCATTCTGTTAAAGTTGGGGCAAGAGTTATGGACATGTGTTATTATTGGATTTTTGCTTCTGTGAATTGTGTACCGCAAATATATTATTGCATGATTGCTGTTGAGAGCTCAAAATCTATATATATATATATATATATATAGGGAATGGATCCAATGAGTACACATATTTAAAGTGTGTACGTGAGACCCGATCTCAGCCGTTTATTTCTCGCCAAATCTGACGGTCAGTAGCAGCCTCTTAAATATATTTGTTGGTTCGCGGTTTTAGGCTGTCCCGTCATCTCGAAACTTTCCGTCTTCTCCTAGTTCTCGATGCTATTTGCTCTCTCTCATCATTGCAATTTTTCGTTTCCCTATATTCTCTAATTTTTCGACGCTTCCTCTCATCATCGTCATTTTTCGACGCTTTCTTTCATCATCGTTTTTCGTTTCCAAAGGTTTGCAGATCCTATTTCCATTTGTCTTTCATAATTTGTTCTTCGGTTTCGGCTTTTGTTTCAGTTATCTTCTAATTTCTCGCAAGTTGGTGAGTATTTTTTTTTTACTTTCCAGTGAAGTTTTTTATTTTTTTAGGTTATGTTTGTGGTTGTATATCTTCGCAATACTTGTATTTTTCTGTATTTGCTGATTTCTTTGTTCTTCAAGTAAAGGAAAAACTATTCTTAGTTGTGTTGTTTTTTTTTTTTTTTTTTTTTTTTTTTTTTTTTTGTCAAACCCTATTTGTTGCTATTTTAGTTTATGACTGGTGCATAGATAATATAATAGTCATGCAACGTCGCTGTTTTTGTGCTAAATCTGTTGCGAAGAATACATTGTTCGTTTTTATTGTTAGTTTATGCTATTTTAGTTTATGATAATTGCATAGATAGTATATTATTTATGCATATGTAGTTGTTTTTGTACTAGAACTTTTGAGAACATTTCATTTTTTCTCGTCTCTGTATTAGAGCTTGTACAATGCATAAATATTGTATGTTCATTGTATTGCTGCTATATTAGTGAATAAAGTATGCATATATAGTTTATGTTTTTTGCCTAATTAGTTATTAAATGTTGCTTGACATGTTCATATTTACTTATTGATGTATCAGTGCTTGTATAACGCTAGATAGTGAATATATTAGTGCTTGACATGTCCATATCTACAATGTTCCGATTTTAGTTGGTTGTGGTTGCATATTTAGTTCTTATGAGTTGCATATTTAGTTGGTTGAGTTTGCATATCTAGTTTATATGAGTTGCATATTTAGTTGGTTTTAATTTATTTCATTTTTGTGTTATTGTAAGACAGATATTCTTGAAGTATGCCTCGCGTTAAGAGTACTAAGCGTAAAAGAACTGACCAAGATATTGATGATATTCTCTTGCTTACTGATGGCAAAGAAGGTCAGGCGGATGTTAATAATCCCTTCCCAAAAGTGATAACTCGGTCTTCTCCAAAGATCCTAGTGGATGATATGAAATCTTTTAACCAACAACAGCGAGTAGCTGTTGAGCAGATGGGGTTTGGATGTCTGTTTCATCTCCAAATCAAGGAATTTCCGACTCAGTTGGTGCACTGGTTGTTGTCAAATTTTGATCCTGTTAGTTGCCAGCTTGATCTTGGGAAAGGTAGAGGTATTCATGTGTCGTCTGTGGATGTTTTGCGTGTTCTAGGCTTTCCCAATGGTGATAAGCCTATTGAGAAGAAAAAAAAATCTGAGGAGTGTGATTTGTTGGATAGATGGAGGGGTCAATTTGTTGAGAAGAAAATTACCCCTGACATTTTATGCAAGAAAATGATGGAGTGTGTTGATGGAGATGATTGGTTCAAGTTACATATTCTTGCTCTTGTGGATTGTCTGATTGTGGGTACAAACTAGTGTGGATATGTGAATCCTCTTTTTTTCAAGTCAATTTCTGATTTGTCAGCTGTATTTGAGTTGAAGTGGTGCGACTACATCATCCAGAACCTTATATCAAAGAGTGATCATTGGCACCAGAGTAATAAGAAGTCTCAGTTTAATGGTCCTGTTCTTTTTCTTGTGGTAAGTATTCATCTCTATATTATTTCTTATAAATTTATTTAGATTGTTATTCTTTGATATTTTTATTTATTTATTTGTCAAAACGCAGGTTTTATATGTTGATCGCGTAGTGATTTATGAACGAGATGTTCTTCCAAGGAGTGTGCCTTCGTTTGTTGGATGGAATTGTGAGATTCTCCTTCGACGATGCTCTAAAGAAATTAAGGTTGGTGGTTTTGGCCGGGGATTTGTTGATGAACCGAAGGAGATTCTGCCTTTGCAGTTCAAGAGACCTAAATTAAAGGATATTTGTGATGATCCTGTACAGGTTTGTTATTCCTTTTTTTTTGGTTTTTGCTGCATATGTAGTTGATATGAGTTGCATAAGTAGTTGATACGAGTTGCATATGTAGTTCATATGAGTTGCATTCTTAGTTGATATGAGTTGCATATTTAGTTGATATGAGTTGCATATTTAGTTGTTGGGAGTTGCATATTTAGTTGATATCAGTTGCATATGTAGGTAATAAAAGTTGCATATTCGTTATGGTTAATGCTTAGTTCATCTGTTGTGGATGTTTAGTTCTTATGTGTTGCATATGTACACCTATTGTGATGCATGTTTAGTTGATTTTGAATGCTTATGTGCTTATAATTGTCCATTTTTTATATCTTATCTATTTAACAGGTGTACAGATCAAAACTTCTTAGCAAAGTTGCATGTTTGGCCACTGATGTTGTTGATGTGATTTCGTTGCTTCAAGATGCACCTGAGGAGGTGGCAAATGATGGGGATTACATGAAAATTCATGAAGCAACCAAGAATCTCATTTCTTCCAATCCTGACAATCCTGAATCTTCGCAAAGACCTTCTACAGTTGATTATGAAGACAGTGAGGAAATGAATGCTTTCTGGAATAATCCAGAAACTATTGCAGTAATTGAGAAGGTTGAGCGTGCCATTGAAAAGAGAGCTCAATATGAAAAGACAAAGGCTGATATTCCAAGTTTTTCTTTGGGAATGGGGTTGTCCCAAGAAAGTGACAGGAGTTGGGAGGATGTTCTTAATATTTCTAAGCAATTTTCCGAAGATCCAAATGTTGATGATATTCAAGGTGAAAGAACAATTCCTAATGTTGGTGTTGAAGTTTATGTTGAGGAATCAGCTGCTGAGGATCATGTTTCGGGTGGAGTGCCAACTTCTGATAAAGCCCCTTTGAAAGTGTCTGCTGAAGAGCCAATTTTAGATGAAGTTCCTTTCAAAGTTTCTGCTGACGAACCATTTGTTGATGTGTCTGTCAAAGAGCCAATTTTTGATGTTCCTGTTGAATCAACAGTTGCTGTGCAGCATGATTGTGTTCAAGAAGAAGCTGTTGATACTGTTCAGGAACCAGCTGTTGAGACTCATGTTTTGGGTGAAGTTCCAACATCTATTGAAGTCCCTGTGAAAGTGGCAACTACTGAACCATTTGTTGAAGTGTCTGTTGAAGTCCCAATTTCTGATGTTCCTGTTGAATCAACAGTTAATGTGCATCATGTGTGTGTTCAAGAAGCAGCTGTTGATAATGTTCAGGAACCAGCTGTTGAGATGGAGATTGTAAGCGAGAAATTGAATGAGGAGATTGTGATAGAGAAAGAGAAAGAGAAGGAGTTAGAGAAGGTGAAAATGTTGTTTCTATTTATTATATTTTTTGTTTTTATGTACTGCAATTTTATTTTAATCAATAAATTATGTATTTGGTTGTATTTGGTTGCAGTCTGTGGTAGCCATGGATGATCAAGGAAAAAAATTGTTGAAACGAAAAAAGAAAGTTCAGTTTGTTGTAGAAGAAAATAAAAGAAAAGAAGAAAGACCTGCGAAAAGAAAGTACCAAAGGTCAAAATCGAGTGTGAGGGCCACTAAGAAGGATACACTTTTGGTTGCTAATTTAGAGCCAATTGTTGTTTTCGATTGGATAGTTGAAGATGATGAGAAAACTAAGTAACTTTTCCTACTTATCTATATTCATTTTAATTTTTCTTATCCTGCTTACAACTACTTATAATTAGTTTTTATATTTTTCTTTTAGGTTTGATGAAATTTTTAAATTTGGTGAGGCCATGATCATGAAAGAGCAGCTTGAATCACTGAAAGTTGATGCATATGTTTTTGTTGGTGTTCTTGATATATGGTCAAGAATTGTGAATGCTAAAGAAAAATTTAAGAATTCTGATCGTCCTTTGAGATATTTTTTAACTACCTATCTCAGTGTAAGTTTATTTTTTATTGTTGCAACTCTTTGATATACTATTTTGTTGACTGAGGTGTAAGTTTCAGTTTTATATTGTTTCTATTTTAGTTATTCATATATGCATATATAATGTATTTCGATGCATATTTAACTTTTTAATCTTGCATAGTTTGTCCATATCAATATGTTGTTTGCTGTTGCTATATTAGTTGTTATCTGATGCATAGATAATTATCTTCTGATGTATATTTAGTTGACAATCGTTGCATATAATTTGTAGAACAATTTGATTTTTGTTATTGCTATATTAGTACTTGGCAGTTGCGAAGATAGTTTATATGTTATGCATATTTATTTATATTTTGTTGCTCACTAGATATTTGTTATCATTTTTAATTATAAAGTGTATTTATATATGTTTATTGTGTTCAGAAATACACCATGTGCATAGGTGATGGAAAATGGGAGTTGAAAAATATTCTCAAGCAGTTTGAAGATGATTTTGATGATGAATTCAATCGTTCTGATGCTCATCCACATGTTAAAGATGTTGATATGGTAATTTTATTTTTATTATGAAACCAATTTGTTTAATCTACTTAATCTCATGGGTAATAATGTATTTATTTTATTTGTCTTCAGTTTTTTTTTTCCCATCTACAAGAGCGAGCACTTTTTTGTCCTGTGCTTTGATATGAAGAGAAATCAATATCACATCTTGGATAATTCGTCAGTTGGAGGATGTAGTATTGCCAAATATCAGAGTTGCCCTTCAAATTTGGTGATCATCTTTCATGTTTTTAGAATATCATTCTTGTTTTTTGTCAAAATCTTTTATGTTATATGTTTAGCACCTCTTTTTTTGTTCTTTTCAGAGAAAGTTGTTTAGTGGATACTTGAAATCCAAGAAATGTGATGAATTGGCAGCGGCTGTAAAAAAAATGAGGGCTGTGAGACTTGATTTGCCATGGCGAGATGAAAAGAACAAGGTCGATTGTGGCATTTTTGCAATGTATCATATGGAGACGTACATGGGAGGTGGTGTAAAAGGTTGGGATTGCGGGTTGATGAAGGACAATCCTCAACAAATGAAGGAAATGCGCACTCGATATTGTGCTGACATTGTTCTTAATGAAATCAATGAATTGAAGAAGGAAAACAAATAGAAGGCACGTGTGTTTCTTGCGAAAAGCAAGCCTGTCACAGAGTTGGAGTTTGCGGGTATATCTCGCTGTTGATTTGTTGGGTTGTTGAACAATACCTTTTGTGTTTTGACTGTTTGATGTTTTGGTGAATGTTTTTTGATGAACAATACTTTATCAGGATGATGATTTTTTAGTTGGTGGGTTGATGAGAATGGTTTTTGATGTAATTGAAATGGTTGCTGATTGTAATTAATCAAGTTTCTAAGGATACTTTTAAGTTTCTGATGAGATGCCTTTTTTATGATCAGTGTATGGAAAGTTAGTTACTATCATATGCATATTTAGTGAAACAAGTTGCATATTCAGTTTTTAGTAGTTGCATATTTAGCTTAAGGATGTTTCATTTTAGCTTTTTATAAAGCGATTGGATTTATATTATATAACATTGCATGTTTAGATTTTAGGAACTGCATAAATAGTAAAGATGTAAAAAATATCTACTCAATTCTTGCATGGTAACTGTAAATTTGTTGCTATTTTATAATAAGTTCGTTGCATATATATTGCATAAGAGATGCATACTTAGTGTATGGAAAAATGAAAATACTTGCTGAATTGTCACATGGTTACTCAGCAACCGCTATTTTATTGTAAATTTGTTGCATAAATATTGTACAGGAGATGCATAGTTAGTGTAAAAACTATCTACTAAATTCTTGCATGGTTACTGTAAGCATTGTTGCTATTTTATTCTAATTTCGTTGCCTAAATAGTGTACAAAAGATGCATATTTAGTGGAAAAAAATGAAAATACTTACTGAATTCTCACATGGTTACTCAGCTACTGCTATTTTATTGTAAATTTGTTGCATAAATATTGTACAGGAGATGCATAGTTAGTGTAATTGAGATGTAAAAACTATCTACTAAATTCTTGCATGGTTACTGTAAGCATTGTTGCTATTTTATTGTAATTTTGTTGCCCAAATAGTGTACAAAAGATGCATATTTAGCGTAACTAAGATGCATATTTATAAAGAAATTAAAAAAAAAAATTCATTACATAATAATAATAATAATAATTAAAAATTGTTCATTCATCAACCAGCACTACAAACTCAAATTCAAACTCAGGTTCATCTTTCAATACCCATCAAACTCAAACTCAAGATCATTACAATTTAATTTCAAACACTATCACTACTTTCATCATCGGACATGCAAGATCCAATCGCAGTTCTAATTGCTTTCCTGCAACCATCAATGCCAAAATGATAGACGATAAATGTGTTTGGGCCTCGAAGTTGGAAACACATAATCTCCCTTCGCTGCACATCATTATCTCTTGCAAAATCTGTCCAGCCATTTCCAAAAACAATTTTGGATCCAACACGATCAATCACAACTGGCCATTTGAAGGCATCATCACTTTCACTGTTCTGAAGGGTGCATTCTAGTGGAACAAAATCTTTGATGACCCGGCGAATGGCATGCGGAAGATACTAGAAAACATGAATGTTCATAATTTTCAATTGATGAAGTAAAAACAAATTTGAAAACATGAACAAGCAAGTAATATCAGAATAGTTAAACAAACCGTTTACCAGGTTGTCGCTATCGGGGTTCAGCATAAATATCAAGAATCGGTCGATATCCAACAATCTAGGCTTGCATCCAGCCATTTCTAGAACATTATTGCACCGCATTAACCGATTCTTTTGGCACCAACTATTGTCAAAGTGAAAGAACACAAAATTGTTAACATTGACCAGCTTCAAAACCAAAAAATCACCAGAGTCTATAAGGTTATCAAGAACGAATTGATCCCATCCCTGAGTTAAACATATTCTTTCCCCCAAGACTTCGACCGTCAGGTCCCAACAGCGCCCACAGTCAAGAACGTCACTATGCACTTTGAAAGAAACGGGGAGCCGCACCGCACCAAAATATGGATCAGTGGCAGAGGGAAGCGCCTATTAATGTCAAGCATCATCAAAACCAAGTAGCTCAAATCACAAAAAGCACAAAAAAGCAAAAAAAGGACAACATAATTAAATTAGTATCTGTACATCAGGCTGAGGAATAAGTTGGACAAATGTCGGCATCTCTGAAATGTTGTTGTTGGCCATTTTCTGATTGCGGATTTACTTTCCGATGATTGTTGTGGAGGTTAAGAATACCGTAGTTCTTGATATGTAGTAGCTAGGGTTAATGTCAGCTCTTATATAATCGGCGGCCAACACAACCTTTGACCTACCCGCCCACACAACCTTTGACCTACCCCGCCGCCCGTGTACAAAAGATGCATATTTAGTGAAAAAAGTGAAAATACTTGCTGAATTTTAACATGGTTACTCAGCTACTGCTATTTTATTGTAAATTGGTTGAATAAATATTGTACAAGAGATGCATAGTTAATGTAATTGAGATGTAAAAACTATCTACTAAATTCTTGCATGGTTACTGTAAGCATTGTTGCTATTTTATTGTAACTTCCTTGCCTAAATAGTGTACAAAAGATGCATATTTAGTGGAAAAATGAAAATACTTGTTGAATTCTCACATGGTTACTCAGCTACTGCTATTTTATTGTAAATTTGTTGCATAAATATTGTACATGAGATGCATAGTTAGTGTAATTGAGATTTAAAAACTATCTACTAAATTCTTGCATGGTTACTGTAAGCATTATTGCTATTTTATTGTAATTCGTTGCCTAAATAGTGTACAAAAGATGCATATTTAGTGGGAAAATTAAAATACTTGCTGAATTCTTACATGGTTACTCAGCTACTGCTATTTTATTGTAAATTTGTTGCATAAATATTGTACAAGAGATGCATAGTTAGTGTAATTGAGATGTAAAAATTATCTACTAAATTCTTGCATGGTTACTGTAAGCATTGTTGCTATTTTATTGTAATTTCGTTGCCTAAATAGTGTACAAAAAATGCATATTTAGCGTAACTTAGATGCATATTTATAAAGAAAGCAATTTAAAGGAGTTAATATTTCTCTATACATCATATAATATCTGATAACAAAACATCAAATAACTATGTGTTACAATCAAAATTCTCATTGGTCTTAGTACAAGTTGTACTATTATGATTTCCTATTTCTCCGCATTTCCACAACGCCTTTTCAGCTTTTGGCTTTCTTTGATTGACTTTTCTCGTTGTGAAAACAATCGAATTCTTGTGGTGCTTCCACTCCCCTTGTTCTTTGCTTGCTTTGGAGGAAATTTACTTCCAGATTTGAAACTGAACCGCAAAAGTCTTCCATAACTCCTCCTTTGCTTAAGACTGAACCCCCATCCTGTCGTCCACCCAACAAGTAATTCTTTTCATAATTGAGAACTCTAGATAACCTAGCCAACTTATTCTCATCATCTTCAGCAAGCGAAACACAATAGTGAAAATCAGACCACAATCCGTTTAAATAGTGATTTCGATGGTTGTTGCCATGTACTGCATCTAATTTTCCATTTTCAAACTCATTACCTGAAGATGCAGCTTTCAGCCAACAGTTAAGAAGGTAGTGATCAGGTATTATGTCTAAATCCTTGATGAACATTAGTATGTGACGAGATAATAATCAAAATTGTTCAAACATCTTGCAGCTGCAATGTACAGAATCTGGACCTTTTTCTACAATGAAATCAAGATCATCACGACCAATTTCCACAACTTTGTATCTTTGTTACATCATTCTCCTTTTGGATTTGGATAGGCACACACCGAAAACATGCTGCCTCAATTTCTGCTTGTACCTCAGAAAATACTGTCTTAGTATAAACTTTGCAGCATGTTTCTCTATTTCTAATAGTGTCTTGCAATCAGGAGGTGTAGTCACACATTCATGGTGCATTTTACGTGAAACATGCCTTTGTGCATCCATTGCACTTTCAAAATGCATAAAGAACTCAACTAAGTTTGCATGTTGAGATATGTAACTTCCAAACCAACTATTTGCACTTTCTGATCTCGAAGTTGTCCTAAGCAAACCACCCATTTGCACATCTCTAAAGTATGCTGGGATCCATGACTTTCTAATCTTAAACAGATTACAAAACCAATGATTTTCTGTCAAGGAAAACTCATTCATCAAATTTTCCCACTTTTCTTCAAATTCTGGAGGCGTAATAAAAATATCCCAGACTATGTCATTTAATCTCTTGAGGAATGTATTATCCTTGGCTAAAGTGGGACCAACCTTTACCTTTACCTTTTCCATAATATGCCACATGCATAAACGATGTCTCGCATGTTTGAAAGTTGCCTGGATAGCTTTCTTCATGGCGGGATCTTGGTCGGTAACAATGTAATATGGTTCATGTCCCATAGACTTCAAGAAATTTTCCAACAGCCAAATATAGGATTCTTCATCCTCTTTAAACAATCAATCCAGCTGCATATGTTACACCCTTTTTATGGTTGTCTATTCCAGTAAATGGTACAAACACCATCTTGTACCTGTATAAAATAAAAATTAGTTAGTTATGACAATATATAAATTTACACTAGTTGCCTATTTAGTTATAAAAACATGCATACTTAATTATCCAGTCATGCAGTCTATTCTGTGTCAAAATAAAATCTCAATACTTATTTCTATATATACATTGATGCATTCTAAATTATAAACAAATGCATGTTTAGTTCAACCATGCTGCATATTTAATTCATTACACTCACAACTATAACAATAAGAGATATCATAACAATTTGAACATATTGAAAATGTATTATCACAACTTTAACAATAAGATTTTTTTTTTTTATATATTCAGTTGTCACCAATAAGAGTTGAGGTACATGTTAGTGTCGTAGGTTGCATCAAATGAGACGACATCTCCAAACAGCAAGTAATTTTTTCTTGAAATTGGGTCTGCCCAGAATATCTTGCTTAATTTGTTATTTCCATCAACTGTGTACTCAAATGACATGTCTGGGCATACTTCTTGTTTGTGGTGAAATTTTTGAACAATGAGTTGTGCATCTGCTCTTGACATGTAAGTCATAAGTTGTCTCTTGTAGTTCTTGAAATCCATTTTGAGAGCACCAACGTTAGCATCTCCCCCAAGCATCTCCTTGTACAATCTATGGCTTTTAGCTGTGCCAATGTTTGCTCTCACACAATTAAGAATAAATTTCTGGTGTCCGTAATCAATTGCCGGTTTGCATTGAGATATTGTGTCTCCAATGACAGGGCGTGACAATGTTTTTCTTCAAATTCGGCGATTTTGTACCCATTTCCATCATACTCAAATACTGCTCAAGCTTTGCAACCAACCCTTTTTGACACACGGTGTCGTGGAACCACACCTGACTCAGAATGTAGTTGTGACATGCTCTTTGAAGTATTTTGTGGGTTTTCTGGCTTAAATCCTTCTCCATTGCAAACCATATACTGTTTATTTATCACGCCACTTCTAAACCATTTTGTTGTGAAAGTCCGCACATCAAATCCACCATTTGCTCCGTAGTTTCTGTAGAATTCCTTTGCATTATCAAGGTTTAAAAACAACATTCCGACTTTAGGCTTTATATCTCGTTGGTCGATTGGCATCCAATACTTTGTTAAATTTGGCGATATCACCAATTGAATCTGAAATCCTTCATGAGTAGTACCTACTTCAAAATATAAGAAGAAAAACAAGTTTTGATAACTGTTGCAATTTTAGTTCAACAATGTTGCTATTTTATAATTAAAACGGTGCATATACAGTTATAATATAAAACAACTGCAATTATAACGTGCATTCTTATCATGAGACTTTTGCATACTTAGTTCAACAAAGTTGCTCAGTTAGATGTACGACATTGCATAAATGATTCTAATGCAGAACATCTGGATGAATGAATAAGCAATTATGACGTGCATACTTATGTTAGAGGTATGCTGTAAAAGCTGTGTTTTGCAGTATCTATCAATTCCATTTTGATCTGGCAATCATGTTTCGGTCAAAGTACATATGTTTGCAGTTTATTTATTTATGCAATACATACTCCATGTCTTATATTGAGATAGTGTGGTTTGAAGAGTTTCGAACGGAAAGATCACCTATCGGTTCCTTATAAGACTAAACTATTTGTTCACAGTCTAGACTGGCAGTGAGACCCCACTTGGAATTAGACTGTAGTGTAGTCCCGATTCAGTTGGTCTTTGACTGAAGGATTACACTAGCACTTATGTTAAGTGTTGAATAGGACCGCGGAAGGCAAAGGTTATGAGACTCACTAGCCGTTGTTGTAACCTCGCCCTTCAGTGATTGATGCGTTCTCTTAAGCTGTAAAATAATATAAAATAGGCATATATTTTTATTTCTTATTTATTTGATTTACCAAGTGATTCCTATTCTGTTAGGATGACATACGAGGTATTTTGGTAAGTAAGAATAATTATATGATGTGCTATTATAGATTATTTACAGTCACTATGTTCCAGTGCGCTGGATTGATGATGTCCCCGAAAGAGCTCAGAAAGGAACATTATGTTAAACCCTGCAGGTAGACGATTGTCTGACATATGGTTAAAGGCTGAGTGGTACTAATTTCAGAAATGAATAAGAAGTTGATTAATTACTTTGTCAGTAATTTAATTAATCAGCGGACGTTATATCTTAAACATAGGGAGGTAAATCGATCAATCAGATTAATATTATTTAATCATGGAGGCTCGATTTTATTGGTAAAATAGTGGCTAAATGGGGAGAGCAATAATATTACTCTAGTGGGATGTTTTATTATTTAATTCCATTAAATAGGAATTAATTTTATTCCATATTAATTAATTAATTAGGAGAATAAAATTCCTACTAGAATCTTCTCTTGGGATTAGGAGACTTGGGAGTCTTCTAGAAGATGAAGATTAGTGGGAAATATATTTCTTACATTATATTAATTAATTGGAGTAAAATTAGGTTTCCTAAATTAGGATTTAATAATTCTATTCCATAAATATTAATTTAATTAGGAAAGGAAATTCCTACAAGGATCTTCTATAGTGTTAGGAGACTTAAGAGTCTTCTAATAGAGATAGATTAGTAGGAGATCTCTTTCCTAGATTGAGTTATTATTGGATTAGAATTAGGAATCCTAGGCCTAATGGAATAAGCCCATATTTAGCACCTCCTTAAGGTCCCTAATGGAGCCTATAAATACACCATGTCCCAACCTCTCCTACAATGTTGTCTTCGCCAATTTTCTCATCTACATACATGTGAGAATTACATCGTTCGAGAGTGAGGGAGATCGGATTAAACGCTCCACCCAGTTTAATCGGAATATGTGTTTAGGTAATCCGTTAGCAGGCTTTTGGGTACAATTTATTCAAGCCTTTATACATATATATTTCTGGTCAATCTCCCAGCCGATCGCCGCCGTTCCCCGCCGCCAGAAATCGCCGCCGCCGCCGGAAGCCAGCCAGGCCCAGCCGATCGCTA
>CACSLK010027388.1:2606903-2633391 GCA_902706635.1 Striga hermonthica | reverse complement strand
TCAGAAAATCGCGAAAAATCGCGCACTCTGATGTAGTAAGAAGCGGGGTGTTACAACTCATGCAATTTCACTCAACCAAATAGTTCAACAACGACACAAAACATATTTACAGCTGATAAATGAAAATGAACAACTCGCATGGTCTCAGTATTTTCAAGATAACATGAGTTATATATATGCTATTCAGGTGATTCTAAAACCAATGAGCAGCTAACATATATATCCACAACTTCCATGTTGATTACTTAAGCCAACAATAGCTTTAAAATTGAGTTTAAATATAAGACACTTAGGTCAAGAAATCTGCCAACGCAACTTTTATCAATTACAGCAGGTCACTAAAACAGAGATATCTCATGCAACAAAACTCTAAATCATACAAACTCAAAACCTACAGAAACTACACGTGGAATGCTACAAGATTCAAGAAGAGCATTTTTATAGATAATCACGTTAAAGGCCTCATTTCAAAGCATACATTCTGAGCATAATCAGAGCCACTGTTTTAAAAATTCTGGGCACAACCCCAACTTTGGGAAATCATATAAAATCAACCAAAACTCTAAAATTGTATGATTTGAACTTTTAACGAAATCTTATAACAAGTAAAACAAGTTTCATCATGATTACACTTTCATATTGCCACATTAGATCGTCAAAATCAGCCCAACATTATATTCCTCAAATCTGCCTGAACGGGTTGCAATGGTCGGGCGGTGGTTGTCTTTGATGGTTGATCTCGCGTGGCCTGCTGTGCGAGAAGAGAAGGCTGGAAGGATCCGATTTCCATCCTTCTGCTTCCATTAAAGATGATCGAGCAAGAGAGAGAGAGACAATTTTTCTCTCTTTTAACTCGCGACCGAGAGAGAGAGGAAGCAAAGTCTGCGCGATTAATTTTATGAGAGAGTGAGAGAGAGATGATCTTGAATATATCTATATATCCTAGGGTTTAATCACCCAAGATAAAGGAAAAACGGGTCGAGTACGGGCTAGAGGGCGCTGGTCTCCGGTAGTATATGGCATTCGGGCCTAGGCGCGGTGCAAGGCCGGGTCCCCTCGGTTCGATACTTTCGATTATACGGGCTCGGTTTTAATTAAATAATTAACAAAAATTACATATAATATAGATATATATACACACAAATAATATTTACATAATAATAAGCAAATAATCAATTTAAACATTTAATCACACTAATAATATTTATTCAAACATTTAAACAATTAAAAGCACTTAGACAACTAAGGACATTTAGACATTCATTTAATAAAATAAAATAACAATATTAGTAATGCCAAAATATCTAAAAAATTCATTATTCAAACAGATTATATTCGTTCCACGCGATTAAAACGGAATCGACTACCGACGAACATTTTTTAATAAAATGATCGAGTACTCCAACCCTTTATTTAAGTCGACATCGCGACTAATATAATAAATATAACCTTATAAATTATATTCGATAAATAGAATATTCCAACAAATTCTACAAATCGAATGGGGCGTTACAATCTCACCAACAAGGTGGACACGTGACGCCAAGTTTCAGTCTCGTATCCGAGTCATACTGATAACTTGCTCACGATTTATACCAAGTGTTAATAAAACCAAAAAAAAAGGTCAAAACAAAACAAAAACAAAAAAGGTAAAAACAAAACACAAAAAAAAGTCACGGTTCCGGTACGATGATTGCTAGCCTCCACGCTCTCCTATCCACCGCTAAATCTCTGGAGATATTCTAATTTTCAAGGTCTCTCAGAACCGACTCTTCCCAACTGAGTTTCGGCCGACCTCTACCTCTCTTAACATCATCGACCCGCTGTAGAACTCCCCTACGCACCGGTGCATCAGGAGGCCTCCGTTGGACATGTTCGAACCACCTCAGCCGATGTTGGACCAATTTCTCCTCAATTGGTGCCACTCCAACCCTATCTCGAATATACTCCTTCCGAATTCTATCCCTTCTTGTGTGCCCGCAAAACCAACGCAACATACGCATCTCTGTTACACTTAGTTGTTGGACATGTTGCCTTTTTGTAGGCCAACATTCAGCATCGTATAGCATCACCGGGCGAATCGCCGTCCTATAGAACTCACCTTTTAGCCTTTGGGGCACCCTCTTATCACATAGAATGCCCGAAGCTTGATTCCATTTCAACCAACCGACTGCAATTCTATGCCTAACATCTTAATCAATGCCGCCATCCTTTTGTAGCATTGATCCTAAATACCAGAAAGTCTCCTTCTTGGCCACCACTTGCCCGTCAAGGCTAACGTCACCATCATCATGAGTAGCCATGCTGAAAGCGCACGTCATGTACTCGGCCTTTGTCCTACTAAGTTTGAAGCCTTTTGGCTCTAGCGTGTCCTTCCACAGCTCTAACTTCCTATTTACCCCTGCTCTACTCTCGTCAACTAGCACCACATCATCAGCAAAGAACATACACCAAGGGATATCACCTTGTATGTCCCTTGTGGCCTCATCCCTCACCAAGGCAAATAAATAAGGGCTCAATGCTGACCCTTGGTGTAGTCCTATTTTAATTGGGAAGTCGCTGGTATCGCCCCCACATGTTCGGACACACGTCAACGCATCCTTGTACATATCTTTGATGAGGGTAATGTACTTAGATGGGACTTTATGCTTTTCTAAGGCCCACCACATGACAATCCTCGGTACTCTGTCATAAGCCTTCTCAAGGTCGATAAAGACCATGTGCAAGTCCTTCTTTTGGTCTCTACATCTCTCCATCAACTGACATATTAGGAAAATTGCATCCATGGTTGACCTTCCAGGCATAAACCCAAATTGGTTTTGGGTCACCCTCGTCACTCATCGTAGGCGATGCTCGATAACTCTCTCCCAGAGCTTCATCGTATAGCTCATCAACTTTATCCCACGGTAGTTATCACAGCTTTGAACATCACCCTTATTCTTGAAGATCGGTACTAAAGTAATTCTCCTTCATTCATCGGGCATCTTGTCTGACCGGAAAATGAGGTTAAAAAGCTTAGTTAGCCATACTAACGCTCTGGCGCCCTAGCATCTCCACACCTCAATAGGGATACCATCAGGCCCATTGCTTTACCTCCCTTCATTCTCTTCATAGCCTCTCCGATCTCTATCTCCCGAATTCTTCTCACCAAGCGTCTATTGGAATCTTCAAATGAGTCATCTAACTCTATGGTAGGACCCTCACTCTCCCCATTAAACAATTTGTCGAAGTACTCTCGCCATCTGTCCTTGATCTCCCCATCCTTGACCAATGGCCGATCTGACCCATCCTTGATGCATTTGATTTGGTTGATGTCCCTTATCTTCCTCTCCTGGATCCTAGCTATCCTATAAACGTCCTTCTCTCCCTCCTTCGTGCCTATGCACTGATAAAGGTCATCATAGGCCTGACCCTTCGCTACACTCACGGTACGCTTTGCAGCCCTCCTCACTAATTTATAGCTCTCAGTGTTTGTTGCACTCTTTTCAAGGTGGAGACGCTTGAAACACTCTTTCTTCTCCTGGATAGCTCTTTGCACCTCGTCATTCCACTACCAAGTGTCTTTCGCATCCTTCTTGCCTCCCCTACTCACACCAAGTACTTCTGCAGCCACCTTCCGTATACATGTTGCCATCTTTAGCCACATGTCGTCTGCATCTTCTCCTTCTTCCCAAGGCCCCTCGCCTAGCATCCTATCCCCAAACGTCTGTGCCGCTTCCCTTTTAAGCTTCCACCACTTCGTTCTCACGGTCTTGGCACGAACGTCCCGGTGGACACGTATTTGGAATCGAAAGTCTGCCACAACCAACTTATGCTGGGGGACAACACACTCCCCAGGAATCACCTTGCAATCTATGCAAGCGTGTCTATCCTCCCTCCTTGCAAGGATAAAATCGATCTGACTTGAGTGTCGTCCACTTTAGAAGGTCACAAGGTGAGATTCTCTCTTCCTAAAGAGGGTATTCGCTATCAACAAGTCGTAGGCCATCGCAAAGTCCAACACACCCTCCCCCTCTTTGTTCCTACTACCATACCCAAACCCTCAGTGCACTCTCTCGAATCCTATGTTAGACACGCCCACATGGCCGTTTAGGTCTTCTCCTACGAAGAGCTTCTCACTGGCAGGCACCGTACTGACCAAGGTGTCCAGATCCTCCCAGAATTTCCTCTTGGCGCTCTCACTCAGACCTACCTGAGGAGCATAGGCACTGATCACGTTCATGGTCACATCCCCAACTACCAATCGCACTAGGATAATCTGGTTGCTTTGCCTCCTAACATCTACAACTCCATCCTTAAGGCTCCCATCGATCAGGATGCCTGCACCATTCCTACTCGATGAAGCCCAGTGAACCAAAGCTTGAAGCCAGTATCTTCCACCTCCCTCACCTTCTGCCCCTTCTATTTTGTCTCTTGGACGCATAGGATATTAACACGCCTCCTAGTAGCTACATCGACTAGCTCATGTAGCTTACCCGTCAGAGAACCTACGTTCCAACTACCTATCCGGACCCTAGTTGGTTCGACTAGCTTCCTTGCCCTTCGCACCCGTCGAGATAGATGTGAAGACGCTTGCTCATTTTCCACTACACCCAGGCGCCGATGTAGCGCACCACTAAGGGAATGGCGATCCGGTCCTTGCTCACTTAACACCATACCCAAACCACGACATGGCGCGTCCCCGAGGGGGAGACGACCTGGCCCTTGCCCATTTGACACCACACCCGGGTTCCGATATGGCGCGCCGCTAAGAGGGTTACGCCCCAACGAATTTCTATTGTGTTTCATCTCCATAGAATGGGTAGGTTTTACGTTGGCTCGCCAAGCCTATCACAACCCTCCTCCTTTACCAGGGCTTGGGACCTGCTATGTTGTCTCCGTTGGGACAACATAGGCAGAGTTGAAACACTGCTGGCTATATATCGAATGGCCCTCGGCCTTACATCGAGTGCCCAGCCAGTAAGAGTAAATCCACCCTGATGGCCCTTGGCCTTACACGGGGATCACCAGCCAAGGCTCACGCCCTGACTGCCAACAATAATAAAGGAGACTACCCATCAGGTACGTTCTATAGCTACGGGAATAACCGTTCAACAGCCGGTACAGCTCACATCGAAGGCTACATGTTCCACATGCATACTTTGATCATACCACAAGTAAACAATAATAACAGTAACAACATTTACAACATAACCAATTTTTCAAAACCCACCTGGAACCGGACGATAAAGCAAAATAATCAGAAAGTCATAGGTGGTTGAAATACCGCTCGTCAGACACCTACATAAGTCAAGACAGTCCCATAAGCAACTATCTCGACTCTATACAGATAACGAGAATTATACTTAGTCGAATCACATCGACTAAGAAACTCATGGAAGTTGTGGAGTTGGAACATTAGGACAACTCCTAGACTCGACCAACCAATTAATAAATCATATAAAGGCATGCAATAAAGGTTTGACACAAAAACGAGGTCATCAGGTCAAGGACTTGCCATTAAAGCCAAAACCGGTCAAAAGAACTAGTTTTAAATTTATAAGAATATGGCTATAAGGAGATAGGCTTGGACAACTCATTTTAAATTTTAACACCACATAAAGAACTGAAAATTACACATTTTCACTAAAGGAAAGTCCCTAAACATGCTCCTAACCCATTTAAATAAATTGAGCAAAATTTGAACAGAATTTAAATTAATTCATGTAAAATAGGTAGAGTCGGAAATTAATTCTGAAATTTTTACAGTAGTAAGATATAATTAAGGGTAGCAACATATCCAAAATATAGCCAAATCGGACAAGAACACAATTTTATATGAATTTATTACGAAACAACCCAGAAACGGTTTTCGAGTTTTGACAAGGCTACAAGCCATATAAAAATCTCACATTTTAACTACATGCAAACATATCCAAAAATTAAAATTTTTGGAACAATACACAAATTATAGTGATTTTAGTAAAAACAGGCTGCAACACGGTTTTCAAAAATTCATATCTTACAATATACATATCGAAACGACACAAGGCCAAAGCCGTTGCATCAAGGACATTCCTAAGTCCAATAATCCATAGTACATCCATGGGAAATAACACATCAGACTCAGCTCGACAATTTTTCAAAGTGACGACAATCACTTTGATATCCAAATGACATATTTATATCAAAATTCTCATAAATATTCATCTAAGTCACGAAATTAGTTCGAAACTCAAACGATCAGCATTATCAACACATATACGAGCAATTAACATATAATCAAAAGATAAACGAGCGGGTTTAGCCATCAAATACCGTAAACGCGCGAGATAACGACATTAATAAGAACGAATATAATCTCATCAAAAATCGAAGGGAAAATTCAGTCCACATACCATCTTCGCGATGGGGATAGGCAAAAGGATTGAGCCGAGGTCGAAGTGGACTGCCTGAGGTATCTCGACAACTACGTTTAGCTCACCGATGGGACACGAGTATCGGGACAACACCAATGGCCCTACTGGTGCACTTGCAGCGTGAAAAGCTCGATCAACGGGGCCTGGTGGCGATGGACGATGTTTGTCCCATTTTTTGTTGCATTTTTTGTTGTTGTTTTGTCATTATTTTCCCCCCATTTTAGGTGTTTTTGTTGGTTTGTAGTTCGTTTTGTTGATTATGGTGTGTTTTCCTTTATTTTGGTTTCCTTTGTGTTTTTCGTGTGTTTTTCCCATTTTCTTCTTGTTTTTGGTGTGCAGGTTGGAGGCCCCGTGAGGAATAGATTCAGTATAGAAAACCATGGTTGTGTAGATGGGTTCGTTGGCTACACAAAGGAAAATCTGGAACTTGATTTCGAGTTCGTATGAGTCCAGGCGGGCCCAAAACGCGAAGTCGCGTGAAGTCGCACGCGACTCACGCCTTTAGTGTGATGGTCAAGAGCTTTGTGAGAATTTTATTTCAAGAATAATTTGGCCATTCAAGCTTCATTTAATAGAGGGGTTCGTTAGCGACGCGTAGGAAAAACGGAGCTCAATTCCGAGTTCGGACGAGGCCAAACGAGCCAAAAACGCAAAGTTGCGCTGCCCAGACACCTTAGCGGCGCTAAGGCACCTTAGCGGCGCTAAGGCTCACTTATCTAGCGGCACTAGACCATGTTAGCAACCCCAGAGACTCGCAATTTTTATCCCTTAGCGCTGCTAACCCCCCTTAGCGGCGCTATGGCCCCCTGCAGGTCCCAAAATAGTATAAAAACCCCAAAAACTCGTTTTCTTCTCCATTCTTTCACTTCCAGCTTGAAGAGGGAGGAACCCTAGGTCCGAAAATCGCCTCCCCCCTTCAATTTCCCTTCTTTTTCTTCTTCTCTTCTCCTCTTCTCCATCTTTCTTCTCCCTTTTTTCTTTCTTTTCCATTATTGGGATCAAGCTTGTGATAAGGATTCAACTCTTGACTGAGGTTTATTGTAAGAATTTCTTCTATTTCAATTCATGAAAAATGGTTGTTTTTGGAGAAATAATTATGTGTGTTGAATTCTTTTTACGTAGCTAAATCTCATTGCTAGGGATAGGGGATTGATGTTCTGAAATCAATTGTGATTGTTGAGCTTGTTAATTATTCAATTCATGTGAGTTGTCCTGATTAGGGTTTGATAAGA
The DNA here is from genome assembly GCA_902706635.1 of Striga hermonthica. Taxonomy (NCBI): domain Eukaryota; kingdom Viridiplantae; phylum Streptophyta; class Magnoliopsida; order Lamiales; family Orobanchaceae; genus Striga; species Striga hermonthica. The sequence goes on along the minus strand of CACSLK010027388.1, from coordinate 2,625,761 downwards.
TTGTGTCTGAATGATGAAAATTATTGAATGAGTGACACTTCAATTTTCAGTTACTTGTTGATTGGGGTTTGATTCATTCTTGCATATTCGTGTTGATCACTTTGTTTAGATTGATCAAAAACCATCTAGGCTAATTAATTGACTTATTGAATCGAAAGAGAAGGAGTCGATAGACTATGGCTCATATGAAATTTTCTTGTTCGTAATCGTATTGCCAATGTGTTAAAAGGCTCGATGATTTATCGTTCATGTTCAACCTCTTGTTACGAAAAGTTATTGAGGACGAATCTCTGAACGAATAAGTTACCGATTCCTTTAAATAGAATGATCTCTTTCTCGACACTTGCTCTTTGAACCAAAACAGATATCCCCGACTTCCTAGCTTCTTTATTGCTTTTCAATTTGGATTTTAGCTAGATTTATTTTCAGGCTTTCCCTTAGTTAATTATTATCTCCATCATTTGATTTAGAGTGTTTAGGTTTATTTTCTCTTCTTGTGTTATAAACACCATTGCTAAATTCTGAACTGCCTTCCTCGAGTGATCGTCCCGGGGACGGAATTGTCAGATTCGATACTAGGTAAAAATAAAAATTTGTACACAACAGACGACAGCTCACGAACAGAGTAGACAAGCTGACAGTCTGAGGGGCTGCTCGAGGTCTGACTGCAATTAATGACGGGGCACCGACGGTGGCTCACGATTTGGAACAAAAAAAAAAGGAACTCTCTCGGTGATGGTGGCTTGCGAGCAGAGATGATAACCTGCCGGGATCTAGCGACTCGCGGAGGAGCAAGGTGGCATTGCACCGGCTGTGAGTGGAAGGAGGCGATCGACGGCGGCGCTGCTACACTATCGGGGACGACCTGCTCGTCGCGGTGGAGGCCTGCGCGCTCGCAGATGACGGTGGTAGAAAACAGCTTGTCCCTGCTGGTCGTGGCAGAGAGCTTCACGGCGTGAAGGGGACTCTGGTCGCGGCGTGACGAGGAAATAGCAGCGTGACAGAGGGTTCTGCCGCGGCATGGCAGAGGAACCGTAGCGCGACGGAAGGCATTGCAGCAGCTCGTCGCGGAGGAGTAGGGCTCACAGAGGAGTTGCTGTTGGGTCGCCGTTGAGGACCTCGCGAATGACTATTGCACAAACAGAAATCGCCGAAGATGTTGCTGTCACGGACGGACGTCGCCAGAGATGTTGTTGTCACGGCGTCTGGGTCGCTGTGCAAGGAGGATAACGATGATGTGATGATGGCGGCGATAAGGACTGTGAGGGAGAGGTTCGATGATGGTGGAGGTCTAAACGACGACAGAGAGAAAGATAACCTCTCTTCTCCCTTCTGTTGCTACTCGATCAAGAGGAACCTAGGGTCTGCAGAGTGTTCGATCGTGAGGGGTGAGGAAGACGATTCTCAGGGAAGGGTTCGACTTGCATAAGTTTTGATCCAAATCTGTTGGGCTATGGAAATTGATCCTTTGGGGTAAACAAAATGTTGTTGGGCCTGATCTTTGGGCCGAAAATACTAAAGTGTACGGGCTGGGTTCTTTTTAATAAATCGCCATTCAACTTACGTATTATGAAGCCCGACTCACTCGAGCGACATCGAAGAAAAACAAAATAAATCAACCGACACATATATCAATAATACACAAAATAATATTTATTAATAATACACATTTAAAACACATACTAACAATTAGACTATTAAGACAACTAATAGCAATTTGACATTAGTATTTACAATAATAATAATAATAATAATAATAATAATAATAATAATAATAATAATAATAATAATAATAATAATAATAATAATAAAGACAATAAATAATAATTCAATTAATCCATAATCAAACGGATTATAGACGAGTTACGAGATTAAACCGAATCGCCTATGACAAACATTTTAAAAATAGAACGATCGAATACTCCAATCGCGACTAATAAAATAAATATAACCTTATAAATAATATTCGATAAATAGAATATTTCGAGAAATTCTATAAATCGAACGGGGCGTTATAATCTATCTTCCTTAAAATATTTCTGTCTTCGGAAATACGAAAGACACGCATCTAGAGGAAAACAACATACTCAAAAAGTATTCACTCACGTACAGGACTCAATCCGACTCGTCCTATGCTCATATGTTTGCCTTATTGCATGGGAGGGTGATCAATCCTTCCCAAGCTCAGGCGCACATCCTCTTGCAAGGGACCCAGTCCGGCATGACCTATAACCATGAGTATCAACAATTAATTTCGAACCTAACAACACACAAGACCTCAACAGGTCGTTCGGTGTGTTGCCAGCGTACTCCGACTATCTCTGTAACACCCCACTTTTATTTAACGAAAATCAGAATAAATTTTTCAAATTTTATTTCAAATTACTTGGCGGCGCTACTAATTAAAAAACCATTTTCCATAACATCATAAACAACTCCAAAACGGTTTCATAAATCGAATCAACACCCAAACCGGGTTCAACAATAATATTAATCTCCCAAAAACTAGGTTTTCACAAATTCATAAATACTAGGGAGTACACTCCCTATCAATAATCTGGTAATCATCATAAATTCAGAAATGCCGTAAACAATACTAAGCATGTTTTAAATACCGGTTCGTACCGGCCGGTATTACCGGTAATACCGAATACCGGTGGTCCGACCGGTACATTTACACTCAAAATACCGTTTTGGCCAAAATACCGGTTTCGTACCGGAAAATACCGGTTTTACCGGCAAATACCGGTCAAAATACCGGTTTATGCCATTTTTTGGAAAAAAGATATTTTTAATAGATTTTTATTATTTTATTTATATAAATTGAAATTTCTACACTTATTAACTTTAATATGTTTATATTGTTATTAGATGTTAATATATTTTAGCATTAATTAAAGTTAGTTTTGTATATTATTTATATAATAATAATAAATTAATTTAATATTTATTAAAACCGGTAAAATAGACGGTAATACCGGTCGTACCGGTAATACCGCATACCGGTCGTTACACCGGTATGACGACCGGTACGGTTTTTAAAACACTGCTAAGCAGTTCATAGCAGCGAAATGAAACCAATAACATGACCACTACTCGCCTCCTCTGTCGTGCCCGCAATACTAACCTGCATCCATGAAGAGCAGGTGGGGATGAGCACAAAAGGAAACAGTATTGCTCACCACTATGCAGTAAACATTAATCATAAATAAAACAAGTATGGTCACAAAATGTATACGTAATTAATTAGTTATCCGAACCTCCTATCCCAAGTTCGTTCTCATGTGCACACCTATCTCAATAGACTACTGCCGACTATATATCGAAAGCCATGACCCTTAGCCTTCTGCTCTTACATTGAGTGTCCAGCCAATAGAAGTCTCCCCCGAAGGCCCAGCCTCGCCACCGGACTTACATCGGGGTACTTATCGCTGACCGAGCACATCCCTGGTCTCAAGCGACGTGTCCTTCGCAAGGACGTAAAGAGGAGACTACCCCATTGGGGTCGTTCTATAGTTATGGGGATAACCATTCGACGGCCGATACAATTCACATCGAAGACTACATGTTCCACATGCATACTTTGATCATATCAAGTAAAATAATAATAACAGTAATAACATTTACAACATAGCCAATTTTTCAAAACCCACATGGTGTTCGGAGAAAGAAGCCACAGAAAATCGGGGGAAAAAGTAGGCCGAGAACACAGCTCGTCAAACACCTACATTACACAAAATAGTCCTATGAAAGACTATCCAACGCGCGAGCACTTATAACTACACTCATGCAATATCACTCAACCACATAGTTTAACAACGACTCAAAACATAGTTACAGCTCATAAATGAAAATGAACAAACTCGCATGGTCTCAGTATTTTCAAGATAACATGAGTTGTATATATGCTATTCAGGTGATTTCAAAATCAATGAGCAGCTAACACATATATCCACAACTTCCATGTTGATCACTTAAGCCAACAATAGCTTTAAAACTGAGTTTAAACATAAAACACTTTGGTCAAGAAATCTGCCAACGCAACTTTGATCAATTACAGCAGGTCACTAAAACAGAGATATCTCATGCCACAAAACTCTAAATCATACAAACTTAAAACCTATAAAAACTACACTTGGAATGCTACAAGTTTCAAGCAAAGCATTTTTATAGATAATCACGTTATAGGCCTCATTTTAAAGCATACATTCTGAGCATAATCAGAGCCACTGTTTTAAAAATTCTGGGCAAAACCCCAACTTTGAAAAATCATATAAAATTAACCAAAACTCTAATTGCATGATTTTAACTTTTAACGAAAGTTTATAACAAGCGTCGGAGAGTTTTCATCCCTTCGAAGGAGGGTTTCACTTCCGTCTTTAGGAGGTCTTTCAATCTTCTAATCTTCTTTTAATGTTCTTATATCACTTTCTATTTTGGCTATTGTCTGAACCATTAATAAACCCTTCTATTCTGAACCCCTAGCATTTCTGCAAATTAGGGTTTTTATAATTTTCTTCCTTATGACGACCTCGGAGGACATAACAGGGAAGCTTAAGGCTTTCTCTCTATCAGACAAAGAAGCAGGCATCATAGATCTGGGGACAGGCGATGTTCAAGTTAGTGAGGCGGAATGTGGCACAAGCTTAATTGGCAAAATCATAGGGGAAAAACGAGCCAGTCTGGTGGGTATCAAGAAAGTGATGAGCCTCATTTGGAAGATTCAGAACGAGATTGAGGTCAGGGAGCTCAGAATTAATTTTTTTCAGTTTTTCTTTGAGAGAAAAGAGGATATGAACAAGGTAGCAGGGGGAACCAATTGGCTATTTGAGAACCAATATTTGATACTCCAACCTTGGAAGAAAGGAATGTCTGCTAATCACGAGGGTTTCAATTTTCTAAAACTGTGCGTACAAGTGCATAAGATCCCGTTGAATTGGATTACGACGGAGGTGGGGCTTAAGGTGGGAAGTATTTTCAGCGATGTCTCAAATGTCTTAGTGGTTAACTTGGTAAATCAAGGTGGCAGATTCATCAAGCTTTTGGTGACTATTAACCTGACAGAGGCCCTTCCACGATGTACCCATATAAGGCTAGGTGATCAGGTTGCATTAGTTGAGTTTAAATACGAGAGATTGATGAACTTATGTTTCTACTGTGGCAAGGTGGGCCATATAGAAAAAACGTGCGCAGTAAGGATGGAAGCCATCGCCAGAAAAGAGTTGAGGGAAGGTCAGTATGGCGACTGGTTGCGAGCCAGGGATTCATTTATGGGATCAAATAAGAACAACTCGAGCTCGTCACCAGGGCAACCTAAAGGCACTACCACAAACACCAATGATACTCAGCCTGCAATGGGGGATTCAAGTACACAATAAAAAACTTCCCCCACTTTTCCACCAGATATTCAGCAAGACAAGGAAAAGGATTTGGCTAATCAGTCAATGGCTCAAGAGACATCTCTGAATATGGCCGATCACTGCACAAAAGGTACTGATGCAGTAATGGTGGACATCCCAGTGCAGATGGGACTGGTAGGAAAAGGAATACAGAAAGGCTGATCACCATAGTTGAACCAGTAACAAAAAAAGGGCCTGAGGATCATCCACTCCAATCTGCTCCAATCACTACTGTGTCCCAACCAAGCACTTCATATAGAAGAATATGGAAAAGGGCAGCTAAATCAGGGGATCAACCTCAAGGGAAGGCCAATTTAACTCTTGCAACTGCAACCATAACCAAGAGGGGCAGAGAACAAATTGATCCACAAACAGGGGAAGAATTTCAACCTCAAGCTCAAGAAAAAGGTAAAAAGGAAAAACTCACTCTAGAAAGGGTGGAGAGGGCCAACCCTAATAGGCCCTGAAAGAACAAATGAATGCCCTGGTGTAGAACTGTAGAGGTCTGGGTGGGCCCTCTACAGTTCCCCAACTGAAGGATGCCATAAGGTGCCACCACCCTAACCTCATTTTCCTCTTAGAGGTTAAAAAATCCAAAAAATTTACTCTTACTGTTTGCTGCAAAATGGGGTGTATTTCTAGAAATTGTATTGTAGACCCTAGAGGAACAGGGGGAGGTCTTTTGTTGTTATGGGATGATAAAATCCATATTGTAAATATATATAATTCCTCGTATTTTATTGCTTTCAATCTCATTCCTTCACCTGGAGCAGATACTTGTTGGGTAATTTTTGTGTATTTGAGTGCAGTTAAATCTGAAAGGGAAGCACAGTGGCAACTCTCTTACAGGAAAAGGACAAATGGAGCCCCAACTGGTGTATCTCAGGAGACTGGAACGACATCCTTTTCATCTCTGAAAAAAAAGGTGGCAGACTTAGAACAGAGGGTAGCCTCGCTGGATTCAAAAGTTTTGTGGTTGAAATGGGTGTGCAAGAGATATCTTTACAAGGCCAGCAGTATACCTGGGGAAACAATAGAGAAGGCGAGGGCTATGTTGAGGAGAAATTAGACAGGGCTTTTGCTTCTCTGGGATGGCTGTCATCATTTCCTAATACCAATACTACCAGTCTCTTCAGAAGCTCCTCTGATCACTATATGCTGGTGCTCTCTACAGAAGGCAATCATCAACATAGAAGTAGAAGATTTCAGTTCGACAGGAGATGGCTGAAGCAAGAGGGAATTCAGGAAGTAGTCGCAGAAGCATGGAAGTATGAGGCAGGAGGAACTCCCATGTATTCAGTCAAAGAAAAAATTAAAAAGGCAAGGATGGCTCTTCTTCTCTGGAGCAGGCATTTCAGAGCTCTTAGCAAAGATAAAATTTCGAAGCTCACTTTAAGTCTGGAGGATATGAGACAAGAAGGTGGAGAAAGAAATTGGGATAAGTGGGATAGACTGAAGAAGGAGTTGGATGAAGCATTGTGTTCTGAAGAATTATTTTTGAAGCAAAAAGTGAGGGCTCTTTGGTTAAAAGAAGGGGATAAAAACTCCAAGTTTTTTCATGCCTATACACTTCAAAGGAGAAAATTAAATGCCATAGAGAGGCTCCTCAATGAAAATAATATATTATGTGAATAACAACAAGAGATAGAAAGGATAATCACTGAATTCTACTCCAGCCTTTACAAATCACAGGGTTCAACTGGAGGACACACTTTGCTGCCACTTATCCCAAACACAGTGACTGAGACAAGGAATGAAGAACTGCTTGCCCCTGTCCTTGAAGCTGATATTAGAAAAGCACTTTTGAGTCTACATCCAGACAAATCACCAGGTGAGGACGGGATGACGGCTTTATTTTTTCAACATTTTTGGCCGATTGTTAAAGGAGATATTTGCTCAGCTGTTCAAAGTGTCTTTGGTTCTGGCCAGATGTTAAGATACTGGAAACACACTCTAATTACTCTTGTGCCTAAGTGTGAAAATCCTACATCTATTTCCCAATTTGGGCCAATCAGTCTATGTGTGGTATTTTATAAAATCATTTAAAAATTATTGCATTGAGACAAAGGAACTGTTTGCCTTCATGTATATCTGAAACTCAAGCTACTTTTCTACTAGGTAGACAGTTGTTAGACAATGTAGTAATTGCACATGAGGCCTTTCATTTTCTTAATAGGCACAGAAGTGGTCAACACTATTATATGGCTTAAAATTTGACATGGCCAAAGCATTCGATAGACTCGAATGGAGGAGTATCCAGTTGACTATGTTGAAAATGGGTTTTCACCCTACTTTTGTAAAATGGGTCATGGCATGTATTTCTTTTCCATCTTTCTCTTTTAATATCAAAGGCAAGCCTTGTGTTACAGCCAGTCGAGGAATTAGACAAGGGGATCCTCTATCCCCCTATCTCTTTATTATAATCTCTGAGGTATTGTCTGCAAGGTTTCTATCTGAAGCAGCAAGGGGTGGTCTTAAAGGGATGAAGATTGCTAGAGATGGACCTATTCTTACACATCTCACTTTTGCAGATGATTTTGTTGATTTTCTGTAAGGCTGAATCAACTCAAGTCCAAAAACTCTTGCAAATAATGAATGAATACTCCTTCTTTACCGGCCAACATGTTAATTTGGACAAGTCCACTATATTTTTTAGCAAAAATGCTCCACAAGAGTTGAGGGACAAGTTCTGTAGGCAGCTCCAAGGTATAAAGCAACACACTTCTTCCAGGTATTTGGGCTTGCCTTTGGGTATAGGTAAATCAAAAAGGGAAGTATTCTCTTATGTTCTATCTGTAGTCAAAGGAAGAATTCAAAGCTGGAAGAATAAATGGCTATCTTCAGCAGGAAGGGAAGTTTTAATTAAAGCAGTTATAAATGCACTCCCTGTGTTTACCATGTCCTGTTTCTTACTACCTAAAAGCCTCTGCAGAGAAATTGCTAGTTTGTGTGCAGGATTTTGGTGGAGTAAGGGAGACAACTCTAGCAGTGGAATATATTAGAAGGCATGGGACCAGCTGACATTGCTAAGAACACAAGGTGGCTTAGGATTCCAGGACATCCAACTATTCAATGAGGCCCTTATTGCAAAACAAATATGGAGACTCCTAACTCAACCAGATTTGTTAGTAAGTAAGGTCCTCAAATCCAGATATTACCCAGATGTCTCTGTCCTAGGTGCACAAAAGAAAAGCAATGCTTCCTGGCTATGGCATACTTGGCTCAAAGTCAAAGATAAATGTGGGCAATGGATGATGGCAGCGGTCAGGAATAGAAGAACTACAAAACTTGTGGAGGATTTTTGGGTCCCATAGTTAAGAGGGAGGAGACTCTCTTTCAAACCAGGAGCAGGAGTAAATTTAACTTGGGTGAAAGATCTTCTCTCATCTGATGGAAGGGACTGGGATATTCGGCTCCTTTAGCAAAATTTCTCTCATGAAGACTGTTCAGCCATTATGCAAGTCAAAACACTCAACCCTGATCTAGAGGACAAGTGGATATGGACACAAGATAAAAAAGGTATTTTCTCAGTATCTAATGCATACTCTGTCCTTCTTCAGCAGAAAATACTTAAAATGGACAAGGCACAAAGCAGCACCTCTCTCATCAAAGATCAACAAGCTAGGAACAGATTGTGGAGGCTTAGAGTGAAAGGTAAAATTAAACATTTTTTGTGGAAATGTGTGTCGGGGATATTGCCTGTGGGGGTGAATCTTTTAAAAAGGGGTTTACACGTTGATCAAATATGCAAGATGTGTGGTTTAGCTGAGGAAACAATAGAATATGTTTTATTTTTTTTCTCTACTGCATAACTAGTTTGGAAGCTATCCCCAGTTCAATGGGAGGGTCCAAAAGAATTGGATACATTCAAAGACTGGTGGTGGCACATTTCTGCTCTTAATCATCGGGATGTCTCGGAAGCCAGAATTCAGTTGTCCACATATATATTATGGTGGCTCTGGAATTCCTGAAATCTTTAGATTTTTGAAGGGACACTAAGACTGGGCCCAACACATAGTAGCAGCAGCAGTTCGGGACTGGAATGAATATGAAGAATTGAATCGGTCATCTTTTTTGGAGAGGAGGAGACAATAATGAAGATGGTCTAGGGTTTTTTTTAAAACCAGTGGAAGTCTTCTTGTTAGTTTTCTACTCTTTGTATTTGTTTGTCACAGGCTTAGGGGGAACTCAAGTCCCAGTTGTTGTTTTAACTGCTTGAGTTTCTTGGTTTTATTTTATTTAGACCACCTGCGAGTGGTTCTCTCTTACTTTGGCTCTGAACTTGGTTTGTATTTGTATTCGGACATTTATTTGATATTTATGAGATTATCTATCAATCCGACAAAAAAAAAAATACAAGTTTCATCATGATTACACTTTCATATTGCCACATTCAGATCATCAAAATCAGCCCAACATTATATTCCTCAAATCTGCCCGAAATTATAAAAACTGCTTGCAGGTACAACTTCAAAAATTCATAATAAATTCAAATCAACTCCGAATTTTGAAATTCTAAAACTCACAGAAACCTAACTCAAAATCTACAATTCTTATGATGGTCACTTTTCCATTTGAATATATTAAGATATGATAAAAGGATTATTCATAAAGTAAGTACATGCTGCCGGGTCTTAATAAAAAATTGCATGCGCAACGATTTTGTAAAAATCATAACTTACTCATTTCAAATCGAAATCACCTGATTCCAAAGCTCACATAAGACAGCAGAATAATTTACATATCATGTGAAGACCGGATTTTCATAAAATGGTTATTTCATGGGTATATCAGCAGTGCAACAGAAGCTGCAAAATCACACTAAATTATGAACTCATCATAATTCGACTTAGAACACAACATAAGCACATAAATTCTATCGAACCCACCATATACATATTCAAAACATATGACAACACATAAGCAACAACATATATCATAAGCCACACCATTTTATCATACAAGCAACACTTATCACACATACTCACGGAAAGAATCATATCCAACGAGTTCGATTATCCATATCAACACATCATATAACTCGCACGATTAACCTAATCACATAATCGATAAAAATATTAAACGCTAACATATAATTATGAAGTCCTCCATGCAACCACATATCAACATACATATACACACAAAATAATAGGGTTTAAGCCATCGTTACCATTCTCGGGACACGTTCGAAGAACGAAACGAAAGGAACAGCACGACGGTGGGCTCGACGGCTTGGCTTCATCTTGTGGAGGAGGAGCAGTGGCTAATGGGGCTCGTCGGAGGCTGCTGGTCACCGCGAGGGTCGCGGCGAAGGTTCACGGGCAGCAGCGAACAAGCTCGGGACAACGAACAAGTACGATGGCGAACTCGCGAGCAGGAATAAGCAATGGGCGGCGATGGCGTGGCTGTTCGGGGCTGAACGAGGGCCAACGGGGGTGCCGCTGTCCGCTGACGAAAAACTCGGCCACTGTTGCTGAAACGGAAGCCGATTGCTACTCGTTGCTTGATGATGGCCTTGAACATCTGTTGCTAAACGGGTTCTCGGTGGTGATTTTTTCAGCTCCCGGCTACCTAGTCGTGGACGGGCTGAGAAGGTCGTCTGTTGTTCGCAAAGTGCTGCTGTAGAGGATCGCCAACAAGGGTCTGCTGGTCGGCTGTTGCGCTAATCGCTGGAAAACGCAGGGAAAAAGAGCGGCGATTTGAGTAGTGATGATGGTGCAGAACAGCTACGCGTGGGATTACTCAGATTCTCGCACTTGCGGTGCTCACGACTCCCATTGGTCGGAGCTCGCATCCGGTCTCGATGGTTTCTGCAAGGAACGGTCCGTTGTCGGAAAGAATGGTGTGGAGGACGAAGATGGCGGCGAGGGCTACTACTGCGAACGGGTCGCAATGGTCGAGCGGTGGTTGTCTTTGCTGGTTGATCTCGCGTGGCCTGCTGTGCGAGAAGAGAAGGCTGCAAGGATCTGATTTCCATCCTTCTGCTTCCATTAACGATGATCGAGCAAGAGAGAGAGAGACAAGTTTTCTCTCCTTTAACTCGCGACCGAGAGAGAGAGGAAGCAAAGTATGCGCAATTAATTTTACGAGAGAGAGAGAGAGAGATGATCTTGAATATATCTATATATCCTAGGGTTTAATCACCCAAGATAAAGGAAAAATGGGTCGGGTACGGGCTATAGGGCGCTGATCTCCGGTAGTCTCTGGCATTCGGGCCTAGGCGCGGTGCAAGGCCGGGTCCCCTCGGTTCGATACTTTCGATTATACGGGCTAGGTTTGATTAAATAATTAACAAAAATAACATATAATATAGATTTATATACACACAAATAATATTTACATATTAATAAGAAAATAATCAATTTAAACATTTAATCACACTAATAATATTTATTTAAACATTTAAACAATTAAAAGCAATCAGACAATTAATGACATTTAGACATTCATTTAATAAAATAAAATAACAATATTAGTAATACCAAAATATCCAAAAAAATCCATTATTCAAACGAATTATATTCGTTCCACGCGATCAAACCGGAATCGACTACCGATGAACGTTTTTCAATAAAACGATCGAGTATGCCAACCTTTTATTTAAGTCGACATCGCGAATAATATAATAAATATAACCTTATAAATAATATTCGATAAATAGAATATTCCAAGAAATTCTATAAATTGAATGGGGCGTTACAATCTATCCTCCTTAAAATATTTTCGTCCTCGAAAATACAAAAGAATACGCATCTAAGGAAAATGACAGACTCGAACGAGAAATTTTTCAATCATGAGATCCAGGTATCTCCTCCGGAACCCGATTTCCGCTTGCATGAGTCCTATCGCCCTAAACTCGAAAAGCATACACTCACATACAGAACTCAATCCGACTCGCCCTATGCTCATATGTTTACCTTCTTGCCTAGGAGGGTGATCAGTTCCACCCGAGCTCAGGCGCACATCTTCTTGCAAGGGACCCAGTTCCACTTGGCTTATACTCATGAGTACCAACAATTAACTCCGTACCTAACAACACACAAGACCTCAACAGGTTGTTCGGTGTATTGCCAACGTACTCCGACTATCTCACCAACAAGGTGGACACGTGATGCCAAGTTTCAGACTCGTGTCCGAGTTATACTGATAACTTGCTCACGATTTTATCACGGACCGTGTGTCTCCATCAGAGACTACGACACGGTACCACACACATACAACACTACACTATCATGCTCATACTCGCAACATATCGACTCCACGAATCGAACACAACCCTTATGTGCAACCATAAGGATTGACCAATAGCAATACGACATTCCCAATTTGCCCACTCCAGGAACTCTCAACTAAGGCATATAGGGACTCATTGACTACTCTTCTTAATCAGAAATCATCGATTAAAGATTTACACTCATCTAGTAGGACTTGGAGTTCTCGGTTCAAGGCTCGCAGAAAGAAGTTTAAATAGGCTAACCCAATGGTCCAGCATGAAATGGTTTCAACAGTTCAGGAAAAACATCAATGGTTGGCCGTATAAACAAGTCTGGGGAGCTCGTGCGTACGGCGATGGCGGCTGCAGTTCGCATGCGAGTCAACGGTCGGCCGAGCGCAAGCCTCCCGTCTCTCAGCATGGTCGTGCGTGCTCGGCCACCACTTCGCGTGGCTCCACCCAGCCAGGGCCAGCTTTCGGTTCAAGGTTTCACAAAAAGGTTACAGTCTCAGTTCACCTAAAGAAATGGTTTTACAAATTAACGAGAATTTTGGGTCCAATATATATTTCAATCGTTTCACAATTTTAAAGGTTTCAAAAGTCTCAAAGATAGCAAGGGGCATGTTCGAGCTCCAAGTCCACTTCCTTCTCTAATCCACCCAACAACCTACGATATGGGTCGAGAAAAACTTCTCGAAAGAAACGAGGATCGGTTCCTCATCCAGAAACAAACCCAATCCCAGCGGTCACTACCGAATAATGAACGCTTAGCTCATTCAACTTTTCCAACTAACAGTGTCGTCCGTCACGTCATCTATCGATTGAAGCAGCTAACCGTGTTGACAGTCTTAAATGAGCTTCTAAAGATACAATGAACGAACATCAAAAGTGAAGGTGGCTCTGCACTCCACGATGTGTTTGTTCTGGACTCGATTATCCTCCTTAAACATTATGCATAACCTTGTAAGGTGGAAAGAACACACTCCCTGACACGCGTTAAATAACTCCATCTGAAGTTCCACGCCAGAAAGAAGAAGTTCAAGCGAAATTCTGAAAACACGAGAATTGGATAACGAAAGAAGCATCAAGCACAATTCAAAATTGCTTGCCATACAAAAAGCAAGGGTTTGCAGAAGTCTACAAGAAGACCAGAATTCAAAATATCACAAGACTGCCTCGCATCTACAAGTCCACACTTTACAGCCTCCATCATCGGTTCAAGCTGCTCCCAGATATCCACGACGAATTCAAGAAAAGCAATCAATGCATAAAACGAGTATACGAACAATTATATACCCGACCAACCAATGGATTTTCAAATTCAATAAATGAAAAACAAAAGATTTAAAACACGGAAAAATTCTACCATCATATCGAAATTCTCAACCAATAACTACTAAAGAAAGAACTTAACTCTATACCACTAGAGTTCCAGTTCATACAACTAAGTTCGCACTTATCCAGATTTCAAGAACATTTAAAAACAAGAGGATAAATTCCTAAGCCCCAATTTCATTTCAATAATTAATAATCAAACAATGCACAATAATCTCAAAATCATTCAGGTACTCATACCTGAGCTGGCGCGGCACGAAAAGAGCGAGTGGTCATAATTTAAGATCACAACAAATAATCACATAATTTACATTAACCAGTCTACAGAAACGAAGACTGGCTTTGATACCAAACTGTAACGCCCCACTTTTATTTAACAAAAATCGGAATAAATTTTTCAAAAAATTTATGTCAAAATACTTGGTGGCGCTACTAATTGAAAAACCATTTTCCATAACATCATAAACATAACTCCCAAACGGTTTCATAAATCGAATCAACACCCAAACCGGGTTCAACAATAACATTTATGTCCCAAAAACTGGGTTTTCCCAAATGCATAAATACTAGGGAGTACACTCCCTATCAATAATCTGGTGATCATCATAAATTCAGAAATGCAGTAAACAATACTCAGCAGTTCATAGAACCGAAATGAAACGAATAACATGACCACCACTCGTCTCCTCTGCCGTGCCCGCAATACTAACCTGCATCATAAAAAGCAGGTGGGGATAAGCACAAAAGAAAACAATAGTGCTCACCACTATGCAGTAAACATTAATCATAAATAAAACAAGTATGGTCACAACATGTATACGTAATTATATAGTTATCCCAACCTCCTATCCCAAGTTCGTTCTCATGTGCACACCTATCTCAATAGACTACTGCCGACTATATATCGAAAGCCACGGCCCTCGGCCTTCTGGTATTACAACGAGTGTCCAGGCAGTAGGAGTCTCCCCCGAAGGCCCGGCCTCGCCATCGGACTTACATCGGGATACTTATCGCTGACCGAGCATAGCCCTTGTCTCAAGTGACGTGTCCTTCGCAAGGACGTAAAGAGGAGATTACCCCATCGGGGTCGTTCTATAGTTACGGGGATAACCATTCGACGGCCGATACAGCTCACGTCGAAGGCTACATGTTCCACATGCATACATTGATCATACTAAGTAAAATAATAATAATAACAGTAATATCATTTACAGTATATCCAGTTTTTCAAAACCGACCTGGTATTCGGAGAAAGAAGCCACAGAAAATCGGGAGAAAAAGTAGGCCGAGAACATAGCTGTCAAACACCTAAATTACACAAAATAGTCCTATGAAATACTATCCAACACGCGAACACTTATAACTACACTCATGCAATATCACTCAACCAAATAGTTCAACAACGACACAAAACATAATTACAGCTCATAAATGAAAATGAACAACTCGCATGGTCTCAGTATTTTCAAGATAACATGAGTTATATATATGCTATTCAGGTGATTCTAAAACCAATGAGCAGCTAACACATAAATCCACAACTTCCATGTTGATCACTTAAGCCAACAATAGCTTTAAATCCGAGTTTAAACATAAAATATTTAGGTCAAAAAATATGCCAACGCAACTTTTATCAATTACAACAGGTCACTAAAACAGAAATATCTCATGCCACAAACTCTAAGTCATACAAACTCAAAACCTACAGAAACTATACTTGGAATTCTACAAGTTTTAAGAAGAGCATTTTTATAGATAATCACGTTAAAGGCCTCATTTCAAAGCATACATTCTGAGCATAATCAGAGCCACTGTTTTAAAAAATCTGGGCACAACCCCAACTTTGGAAAATCATATAAAATCAACCAAAACTCTAAATTGCATGATTTTAACTTTTAACGAAAGCTTATAACAAGTAATACAAGTTTTATCATGATTACACTTTCATATTGCCACATTAAGATCATCAAAATCAGCCCAACATTATATTCCTCAAATCTGCCCGAAATTATAAAAACTGCTTGCAGGTACAACTTCAAAAATTCATAATAAATTCAAATCAACTCCGAATTTTGAAATTCTAAAACTAAAAGAAACCTAACTCAAAATACTACAATTCTTATGATGGTCACATTTTCAATTGAATACATTAAGACATGATAAACGGATTATTCATAAAGTAAGTACATACTGGCGGGTCTTAATAAAAACTGCATGCGCAACGATTTTGTAAAAACCATAACTTATTCATTTCAAATCGAAATCACTTGATTCTAAAGCTCACGTAAAGACAGCAGAATAAGCTACATATCATGTGAAGACCAAAATTTTATAAAACGATTATTTCATGGGTATATCAGCAGTGCAACAGAAGCAGCAAAATCACACTAAATTATGAACTTAATCATAATTCGACTTAGAACACAACATAAACACATAAATTCTATCGAACCCACCATATACATATTCAAAACATATGACAACACCAAAGCAATAACATATATCATAAGCCACACCATTTTATCGTACAAGCAACACTTATCACACATACCCACGGAAAGAATCATATCCAACGAGTTCGATTATCCATATCAACACATCATATAACTCGCACGATTAACCTAATCACATAATTGATAAAAATATTAAACGCTAACATATAATTATGAAGTCCTCCATGCAACCACATATGAACATACATATACACACAAAATAATAGGGTTCAAGACATCGTTACCATTCTCGGGACACGTTCGAAGAACGAAACAAAAGGAACAGCACGACGGTGGGCTCGACGGCTTGGCTTCGTCTCGCGGAGGAGGAACAGCGGCTAATGGGGCTCGTCGGAAGCTGCTGGTCGCTGCGAGGGTCGCGGCGAAGGTTCACGGGCTGCAGCGAACAAGCTCGAGACAACGAACAAGTACGGTGGCGAACTCGCGAGCAGGAATAAGCAATGGGCGGCGATGGAGTGGCTGTTCGGGGCTGAACGAGGTCCAACAGGGGTGCCGCTGTCCGCTGACGAAGAGCTCGGCCACTGTCGCTGAAAGGGAAGCCGATTGCTGCCCGTTGCTTGATGATGGCCTTGAACATCTGTTGCTAAATGGGTTCTCGGTGGTGATTTTTTCGGCTCCCGGCTACCTGCTCGTGGACGGGCTGAGAAGGTCGTCTGCTTTTCGCAAAGTGCTGCTGTAGAGGATCGCCGACAAGGGTCTGCTGGTCGGCTGTTGCGCGAATTGCCGGAAAACGCAGAGGAAAGGGCCGCGATTTGAGTAGTGATGATGGTGCAGAACTGCTACGCGCGGGATTACTCGGATTCTCGCACCTGCGGTGCTCACGACTCCCGGTGGTCGGAGCTCGCATCCGGTCTCGATGGTTTTTGCAAGGAACGGTCTTTCACCAAAAAGAATGGTGTGGAGGACGAAGATGGCAGCGAGGGCTGCTACTGCGGACGGGTTGCAATGATCGGGCGGTGGTTGTCTTTGCTGGTTGATCTCACGTGGCATGCTGTGCGAGAAGACAAGGCTGCAAGGACCTGATTTCCATCCTTCTGCTTCCATTAACGATGATCGAGCAAGAGAGAAAGAGACAAGTTTTCTCTCCTTTAACTCGCGACCCAGAGAGAGAGGAAGCAAAGTTTGCGCGATTAATTTTACGAGAGAGAGAGAGAGAGAGAGAGAGAGAGAGAGAGAGAGAGAGAGAGAGAGATGATCTTGAATATATCTATATATCCTAGGGTTTAATCACCCAAGATAAAGGAAAAACGGGTCGGGTACGGGCTATAGGGCGCTGGTCTCAGGTAGTCTCTGGCATTCGGGCCTAGGCGCGGTGCAAGGCCGGGTCCCCTCGGTTCGATACTTTCGATTATACGGGCTCGGTTTGATTAAATAATTAACAAAAATAACATATAATATATATATATATATATATATATATATACACACACAAATAATATTTTCATATTAATAAGCAAATAATCAATTTAAACATTTAATCACACTAATAATATTTATTTAAACATTTAAACAATTAAAAGCAATAAGACAATTAATGACATTTAGACATCATTTAATAAAATAAAATAACAATATTAGTAATGCCAAAATATCCAAAATATCCATTATTCAAACGGATTATATTCGTTCCACGCGATTAAACCAGAATCGACTACCGGCGAACGTTTTTCAATAAAACGATCGAGTACTCCAACCCTTTATTTAAGTCGACATCGCGACTAATTTAATAAATATAACCTTATAAATAATATTCGATAAATAGAATATTCCAAGAAATTCTATAAATCGAATGGGGTGTTACAATCTCACAAGGTGGACACGTGACGCCAAGTTTTAGTCTCGTATCCGAGTCATACTGATAACTTGCTCACGATTTATCACGGACCGTGTGTCTCCATCATAGACTATGGCACAGTATACAATACACCCCATATGCTCATACCCACACGATATTGACTCCACGAGTCGAACGCAACCCTTATGTGCAAACATAAGGATTGACCAATAGCAATACGGTATTCCCAACTTGCCCACTCGAGAAACTCTCAAATAAGGCATGGGTACTCATTGACTACACTCCTCAATCCAAAATCATCGATTAAGGATTTACACACATTTAGTGGGACTTGGAGCTCTCGGTTTGTAACACCCCGCTTCCTGATATACATCAGAGTGCGCGATTTTTCGCAAATTTTCTGAATACTTAAATGAAATATTTATTTTTGCGAAACTGATCGGGATGCTACCGTGAAAACTTGTCTGAAAACCGTTAAAATTTTAAACTGATAAATAAAAACGGTTATAATGTCTCATCCGACAAACATCGGAAACAAAGTCTGATAAAAAGTACTGAAAAGTTTAGCGGAAGTCTAGCGTGGCAAAAACATAAAGGTTCGAT
>CACSLK010027388.1:2576057-2595211 GCA_902706635.1 Striga hermonthica | reverse complement strand
AAAAAAAAAAAAAAAAAAAAAAAAAAACAAATTTCTGCTTACTGTATGTAATAACCTATCTATTAATAATAATTGGGCTTTTGTGGTACCAGAAGGGAAAAGTGGAGGTTTATTTATCTGCTGGAGCAATGAAGTTCAGGTGTTCAGCATCATTAAGCACTCCTTCTGTATGGAAGTGGGATTTTTGGATGAAAAGCAGAACTGTTTGGGATGGGGGATTTTCATTTATGCAAGCACAGACAGCCACATCAGATCAAACCAATGGGCCTACCTGGAGGGAGCCAGACATAAATGGGGTCTTCACTGGTTCTTAGGTGGTGACCTAAATGATATTCTATCAGAGGGAGACAAGAAGGGGGGTAGGAAAAGATCCCTCAGCTCTTTTCATCACTTCAGGAACTTTGTTAGTGGGATGGGGATGCTTGAGATCAATATGATTGGGCATCCATACACTTGGGGGAATAACAGAGAAGGGGAGGGATTTGTAGAAGAGAAGCTCGACAGAGTGTTTGGCTCACTGGCATGGAATTCTGCTTATCCTAATGCAGCAGTTCATAATATTTTTAAAAGTGCCTCTGATCATAGCCTCTTGATGCTAGACTTCTCTCAAAATCAGTTTTACAAGAAAAAGAGGTTCATATTTGACAGAAGATGGTTGCATAGGCCTGGAATCAAGGAGACTGTAGAAAAAGGTTGGCAGTATGAGCAAGGGGGTACTCCAATGTACAATTTCCAACAGAAAATCAAGAAGACCCGATTAGACATCCTAAAGTGGAGCAGCACCTTTAGATCTGAAAATGCCAGGAGGATCACTCAGCTCAACCACCAACTTTCAGAGCTAAGAAAAGCAGGACATTTGATTGACTGGAGAAAATGGGATGAGTTAAAGCATGAACTGGATGCAGCTTATGAACAGGAGGAACAACATTGGGCACAGAAAGCAAGAGTTTCTTGGCTCAAACATGGGGACAAGAACTCCCAATACTTCCATGCCAAGACATTGCAGAGAAGAAGAAGGAATAATATTGCTAAACTCACCAGAGAGGATGGAGGAATCTGTGAAACTAAAGAGCAGATAGAGGCTTGCATTGAGAATTTCTATGCTAAGCTATTCAAATCAGAAGGCTCAGAAAACGGTGAAAGGCTTCTCCAAGGCATTGAACCAGTCATTTCTCAAGACATGAACTCTGAACTTACAGCTCCAGTGGAAGAGGATGAAATCAAGGCTGCCCTTTTCAGCATTAACCCCAAGAAATCCCCTGGAATAGATGGTATGACATCCCTATTCTTTCAGAAATTTTGGTACCTCATTTACTCTGATATTTGCTGTGTAGTCAAAAGTTTCTTTACTTCAGGTAAAATCCTCAAAAGCATAAACCACACTCTGATAACTCTCATTCCCAAAGTTTTAAACCCTGAGCAAATCTCCCACTACAGACCTATAAGTCTTTGCAGTGTTATCTATAAAGTTATTTCCAAAATTATTGCTCTGAGAATCAAACCTTGCCTTCCCCTTTGCATCCGTGAGAATCAGGCAGCTTTTGTGTCTAACAGACAAATTATGGACAATGTGATTCTTGGCCATGAAATTATCCACTTCCTAAATAGACACAGAACTGGCCCTTACTCCTTCATGGCTCTTAAACTAGACATGGAAAAAGCTTTTGATAGAATCGAATGGAAGAGTGTTAGTCAAATTATGCTGAAGTTGGGATTCTGTTCTATGTTTGTTAACTGGGTCATTTCTTGTATTTCTTCTGCTTTCTTCTCTTTTAATGTTAATGGGGAGGTAGCAGGTTATGTCACCCCTTCTAGAGGAATAAGACAAGGGGACCCTCTGTCCCCTTATGTCTTTATTTTAGTCTCTGAAATTTTCTCTCACTTGATAAAATCTGAAACTCTGAAAGGGAACCTCTCTGGCATTCATCTTTCCAAAAATGGGCCTAAGCTCACCCACCTTTTCTTTGCTGATGACACCTTGCTTCTTGCCAAAGCTGAGCCTGCTCAAGCCACTGCTATATTGTCTATCCTTTCTGATTATCAAAGTATTACTGGGCAAAAATTTAATCTGTTTAAATCCTCTATTTTTTTCAGCAGAAACTCCTCTACCTCCTTAAAAGCTTCTGTCTGTCACATTCTTAGGGGCATCACCCCTCAAAACTCCTCTAGATACTTGGGTTTGCCTCTGGGCATTGGGGGGAGCAAAATTGATACTTTTTCCTTTCTTTCTGTTGCTGTGGAAAAAAACATTATGAACTGGAAGAATAAATTCCTCTCCACAGCAGGAAGGGAAGTTCTTCTGAAAGCTGTTTTGAATGCTTTACCAGTTTACTCCATGTCTTGCTTTCTCATTCCCAAAACTATTTGTGCAAAGATTGCTAGTCTATTTGCTACCTTTTGGTGGAACACAGGAAAATCAGAGGGAAAAGTGATCCATTGGAAAGCTTGGAATCTAATGACTTTGCCTAAGGGTCAAGGAGGAATTGGGTTTCATGATATCCAACTGATGAACAAAGCTCTGATCACAAAACAGCTGTGGAGAATCATGACCCAACCTAATCTACTGGTTAGCAAATGTCTGAAGGCTAAATATTTCCCCAATGATAATTTCTTTTCAGTTAAACAGAAGCAAAATGGCTCTTGGCTATGGCACAACTGGCTTAAAGTCAGAGACTCCTTTCAGCTAGGATTGAGATATGATGTCAAAAAGGGGACCAGAATCAATATATTTGAGCACCCATGGATCTCTGGGCTGCCTGGCTTCAAACCACAGAGCAAACCCCCTCTCAACATGGACTTCTGCTGGGTCAGTGAGCTTATTGATAATACAGGAAGAAATTGGAAGAGACAAATTCTACAAGAGCTTTTCACTGAGAAGGAGCAGGCTGCTATTCTGAAGATCAACAATCTCAATCCAGAAGAGGATGACAAACTTGTCTGGCATTGTGGCAAAAATGGGAAACATTCTGTTGCAGCATCTTATGATTACCTGGTGAGAGAAAAATAGAAGCTCCTAGATATTGCTGAGGCTAGTAAGGGGCATGCAGATATCAGAAGAATGAGGAAGAGATTGTGGAACCTGAAAATTAAAGGAAAAATTAAACACTTCATCTGGAAGTGTTTAAACAACATTCTGCCTGTTAATGTCAACCTTGCAAAAAAAGGAGTGCCTTTGGAAACCAGATGCAGAATCTGTGGGGAGGCAGCAGAGACAATGAACCATCTGTTTTTTACTTGCCCTCATGCTGTGAGGATCTGGAAGCTTGCACCCCTCAAATGGGATGGTTTGGAGCACCTTACTGATAAATTCTCTCAATGGTGGACTGCTTTGTGTGCCATTCCTCAATCAGCTGTTAATGAAGACAGAATCCAGCTCACAACTTATCTATTGTGGTGGATTTGGAAAGCGAGAAATTTGTGGGTGTTTCAAGGAATTAGGAGACCAGAAAAGGCAGTTATTAGCATTGCATTAGAAGACTGGTTGGAGTTCAGCAAAGTGTCTCTTGGTTGTTAGTTTTGTGTGTTCTGTTGCTTTTTATGTTCTAGTTGGTAGGGTAGCTTCTGTTTATTTCTTGCAGTAGTTGACTAGATTAGGGCGCTGCCAGTGATCTATGTCTTTTGTGCTCTTTTGTGCAGATAGGAACATAACCCCGAGCTCTAAGCTTTGTATTAGTCGGGGATTATGAACTTATCTGTTGTTTTGGTATTTTTTTTTTTGGGTCTAGGGCACTTGTTGTCCCTCTGTTATTGGACTATTCAGTCCCCCCTCATGTACAAATTGTTTTGAGTTATAAAACCTATCGTTTCGGAAAAAAAAAAAAAAAAAAAGACTTGAAGGATGCCCACGGCAAAATTGGGAATAAATTTGGAAAAATCACTTAAACTCACGACATGAATATATATTAGCATGATTAATTGCTCCTTAATCCCCTCTTTATGCTTAATTATTTACTAAGCATATTGTTTAATTACCAAAATTATTCCGAACGTAAACCGGACGTCGAAAATAATTTCGGATAATCTCGACTGAAAATAATTAATTCCGAAAATAATAATCGACAATGTTATTATATCGGAACTGAAAACATGATTTATATAATTAACATGACAAAATAATTCAGACTTGGACGATTAATTCGAATATTAATATTTCGAATAATTCGTCAACTTAACTTATTAATTCCGAACTCATTAATTAATTAAACGAATCAGAATTAAATCTGGAAAACTTATTCGGTTACTAAAATAAGTAAACCGAATAACTTATCGACTAATAGTCGAACATAGGATTTGACTGACTGATCAATCTGAACTTGAACATGAACATGATTATTTATTAATAAAGGCTAGCTTAAAACTGAAAGCTAGTATTTCCTTTATTAATAAAATACGGGGCGTTACACTTCTCCTATCCCAAATTACATTTGAGACTCCTTATTATAATTATCCGATTTACCTCCCCATGTTTAAGATATAATGTCCATTAATTAATTCGATCACTAATAATCAAGAATTAATTAATATATTATATTATCGAAGCTAGCGCTCGCTCATAGCATTCATATTATGCCGGAATAAATCCACCTGCAGGGTTTAGCATAATATTCCTTCATGAACTCGCTTCGGGGACATCATCATACTAACGCACATGGTGACCGTAAATATCCTAATAGCACATCGAACACATAATGTCATTACCCAATTCATTAAGTATGTCGACCCGGCTTGGATCTCACCCAAAGAATCAAAGCAATAACAATTATGTGCACATGCCTATTTAATATCTTACGGGTTAAGAGCACGCAATAATTAACTGAGGCCTAGTTCATTTACGACGATTAGTATAGAACGAACATCCCTCTCTGGGATCCTGTTCAATACATAAATGTACTAGTGCAACTATCGGTCAAGACAAACCGTACGGTTGACACTACAACCGTTCCGATGGGTTGTTCAATTCCATCTAGGTTGTGAACCAATGATTCTTGTTTCGCAAGTAACTGATATAGTGATCTTCGGTACGCCCGATGACGACCCACTTATTTACATGCAAAAAAACAGAACGTGGAACTTATTTAACCAAACATAATTCTCATTCATCAAGAAATAACAAGTGTAATATCCACTAAAGCAAAGCTTAAGTATATAACACCAACAATAAGGAGAATCTCCATAACAATAATTCAAATCTCACTAATCCAATATCCATTATTCCAAAACGCAATAATATCATAAGACAATACAATAGGCGGAAGTAACATTCAATTATAGACCACCACTCGCCTCCCTCTATCGTACCCGCAATACTAACCTGCATCAATGAAGAGCAGGTGGGGATGAGCACAAGAGGAACAGTAGTGCTCATCACTATGCAGTAAACATTATTTACAATAATGAAACAAAAATCAATAATCAAAAGGTATGGTCTCAGCATGTATACGAAGCATTAATCTAACCCAATCTCCCATCAATAATCACAATAATCACACTCATGTGCACACCTATATCAATAGACTACTGTCGGCTATATATCGAATGGCCCTTGGACTCACATCGAGTGCCTAGCCAGTAGGATATCAATAGACTACTGCCGGATATATATCGAATGGCCCTCGGCCTTACATCGAGTGCCCAACCAGTAGGAGTAAATCCACCCCGATGGCCTTTGGCCTTACACGGGGATCACCAGCCAAGGCTCTCGCCCTGACTGCCAACAATAATAAAGGAGACTACCCATCGGGTACGTTCTATTGCTACGGGGATAACCGTTCGACGGCCGGCACAACTCACATCGAAGGCTACATGTTCCACATGCATACTTTGATCATACCACAAGTAAACAATAATAACAGTAATAACATTTACAACATAGCCAATTTTTCAAAACCCACCTGGAATTGGACGATAAAGCAAAATAACCAGAAAGTCGTAGGTGGTCGAAATACCGCTCGTCAGACACCTACATAAGTCAAGACAGTCCCATAAGCAACTATCTCGACTCTATACAAATAACGAGAATTATACTTAGTCGAATCACATCGACTAAGAAACTCGTGGAAGTTGTGGATTTGGAACAGTAGGACGACTCTTAGACTCGACCAACCAATTAATAAATCATATAAAGGCATGCAATAAAGGTTTGACACAAAAACAAGGTCATCAGGTCAAGGACTTGCCATTAAAGCCAAAGCCGGTCAAAAGAACTAGTTTTAAATTTATAAGAATATGGATTTAAGGAGATAGGCTTGGACAACGCATTTCAAATTTTTACAACACATAAAGAACTGAAAATTGCACATTTTCACTGAAGGAAAGCCCCTAAACATACTCCTAACCCATTTAAATAAATTGAGCAAAATTTGGACAGAATTCAAATTAATTAATTTAAAATAGGTAGAGTTAGAATTTAATTCTGAAATTTTTACAGTAGCAACATATCATTAAGGACAACGGTGTATCCAAAAATTAGCCAAATCATACTAGAACTCGATTTTATATAAATTTATTACGAAAAAACCCAGAAACGATTTTCGAGTTTTGACAAGGCTACAAGCTATATAAAAATCTAAAATATTAACTACATGCAACATAACAACAATGAGACAGCATATCCAAAAATCAGAATTTTTGGTGCAATACACGAATTATAGTGATTTTAGAAAAAAAACGGGCTGCAACACGATTTTCAAAAATTCATATCTTACAATATACATATCGAAACGACACAAGCCAAAGCCGTTGTGTCAAGGATATTCCTAAGTCCAATAATCCACAGCACATCCATGGGAAATAACACATCAGACTCAGCTCGACAAATTTTTAAAGTGACGGCAATCACTTTGATATCCAAATGACATATTTATATCAAAATTCTCATAAATATTCATCTAAGTCACGAAATTAGTTCGAAACTTAAATGATCAGCATTATCAACACATATACAAGCAATTAACACATAATCAAAAGATAAACGAGCGGGTTTAGCCATCAAATACCGTAAACGCGCGAGATAACGACATTAATAAGAATGAATATAATCTCATCAAAAATCAAAGGGAAAATTCAGTCCACATACCATCTTCGCGATGGGGATAGGCAAAAGGGTTGAGCCGGGGTCGATGTGAACTGCCCGAGGCAGCTCGACAACTACGTTTAGCTTACCGACAAAACACGAGTATCGGGACAACACCAATGGCCCTACTGGTGCGCTTGCAGCGTGAAAAGCTCGATCAGCGGGCCTGGTGGCGATGGACGACAGCTCACGAACAGAGTAGACAAGCTGACGGTCTGAGGGGCTGCTCGGGGTCTGACTGCAATTAACGATGGGGCACTGACGGTGGCTCACGATTTGGAAGAAAAAAAAAAATAAAAGGAACTCTCTCGGTGATGGTGGCTTGCGAGCAGAGATGATAACCTGCCGAGACCTCGCGACTCGTGGAGGAGCAAGGTGGCATTGCGCCGGCTCTGAGTGGAAGGAGGCAATCGACGGCGGCGCTGCTGCACTATCGGGCATGACCTACTCGTCGTTGTGGAGACCTGCGCGCTCGCGGATGACGGTGGTAGAAAACAGCTTGTCCCTGCTGGTCGTGGCAGAGAGCTTCACGGCGTGAAGGGGACTCTGGTCGCGGCGTGATGAGGAAATAGCGACGTGACAGAGGGTTCTGTCGCGGCATGGCAGAGGAACCGCAACGCGATGGAAGGCGTTGCAGCAGCTCGTCGCGGAAAAGAAGGGCTCGCAGAGGAGTTGCTGTTGGGTCGCCGCTGAGGACCTCGCGAACGACTATTGCACAAATAGAAATCGCCGGAGATGTTGCTATCACGGATGGACATCGCCAGAGATGCTGCTGTCACGGCGTCTGGGTCGCTATGCGAGGAGGATGACGATGATGTGATGATGGCGGCGATGAGGACTGTGAGGGAGAGGTTCGATGATGGTGGAGGTCTAAACGACGACAGAGAGAAAGATAACCTCTCTTCTCCCTTCTGCTGCTACTCGATCAAGAGGAACCTAGGGTCTGCGGAGTGTTCGATCGTGAGGGGTGAGGAAGACGATCCTCAGTGAAGGGTTCAACTTGCGTAAGTTTTCATCCAAATCTGTTGGGCTATGGAAATTGATCCTTTGGGGTAAACAAAATGTTGTTGGGCCTGATCTTTGGGCCGAAAATACTAAAGCGTATGGGCTTGGTTCTTTTTAATAAATCGCCATTCAACTTACGCATTATGAAGCCCGACTCACTCGAGCGACATCGAAGAAAAACAAAATAAATCAACCGACACATATATCAATATTACTGAAAATAATATTTATTAATAATACACATTTAAAACATATACTACAAATTAGACAATTGAGACAATTAATAGCAATTTGACATTAGTATTTACAATAATAATAATAATAATAATAATAATAATAATAATAATAATAATAATAATAATAATAAAAATAAAGACAATAAATAATAATTCAATTAATCCATAATTAAACGGATTATAGACGGGTTACGAGATTAAACCGATTCGCCTACGACGGACATTTTAAAAATAGAACGATCGAATACTCCGATCGCGACTAATAAAATAAATATAATCTTATAAATAATATTCGATAAATAGAATATTTCGAGAAATTCTATAAATCGAACGTGGCGTTACAATATATCCTCCTTAAAATATTTTCGTCATCGGAAATACGAAAGAACACGCATCTAGAGGAAAACGACATACTCAAAAAGCATACACTCACGCACATGACTCAATCTGACTCGTCCTATGCTCATATGTTTGCCTTATTGCTTGGGAGGGTGATCAATCCTGCCCAAGCTCAGGCGCACATCCTCTTGCAAGGGACCCAGTCCAGCATGGCCTATAATTATGAGTATCAACATTTTATTTCATACCTAATGTAACACCGCGCTAGCTTATTAAAATCAGTGTTAAATTTTTGCAAATTCTTTTAAAAAAATACGTATTAGTTTGCGTAATCGTGACTCGGGATGCTACTGAAAAACATTTCTTTCCTAAAAACCCGTTACCTGTTTTGATTTAAAACTAAGAAAAACAGATTACTTTTAGTCAAACAAGCATGTAATACTGTATAAGATCTGATCGGAAAGCTCGGAACAAAGTCGGAAAACTAACACGCGAGTTCGAAAGTCTGAAAACATCAGCAGAAGTAAAATTGTGGCAAAACAATATACATATCATAAGTCTGCAAAAGCGTATGTACTGGACCAACGACCACCTGCTCCGCTCAGTCCTCAGGACCGACCCTGTCACCTGAAAAAGATAATATAGTGGGAGCGTGAGCACTGAAGCCACTATGCTCCGCAGAAACTCATACTGAAATAAAACAGTAATAATAATTGCATCATCATGATCAAACACATGTAAATAATCTGCTCATGTCTGTAACTGGCTGGTCAACAGCATAAACTGGATCGTATACTGTGTCTGCCGACTGTAATAAACTCAGCCGGACCCATGTGCACACCCTAGTGGTCAGATCTAGCCAGTAGAGTTCGGAGTGGAATTACGCAAACTGGCCACCACTCTAAGCGGAACTGGTATATACATACCTTGAACATGATAGCTGTAATTATACTCAATGTAATACTCAGTTTGAGTTCCCACCTGAACTGCTAGTCTGAAAGTGTAAGTGTTGTCGCTGATAAATCTGTAAAAATATATATAAATAAACAAATACTAAATATTATGTTCAGACTGACTGAAAATAGCTGTTAAGATGCTCGACTCGATCTAAATATTTAACTGGAATAATCTCGGGGTCTAACTTGACTGACAAGAAAACTGGACTGAACTGATACTGGTATACTGGTATACTGGTATACTGAAATACTGTACTGAACTCGGACCGGGTCACTGAGTCCTGAATTGCTCAAGTAACCGGTTTGAACCGACCAGCACTTTGACTGGCCGGGCGGTCGGCCACAAGCTGGTCACCGGCTTGGTCAAGTGCGCGCGCTGGGCGTGGCCTAGGTGCTGTCGGCGCTGCTGGCGCTGGCTAGGCTTGGTCCGTGCGCTGGCAGGTGTAATTGGCACCGCGCGTGCATTGGGGACGGTCAGTGGCGTGATGCTGTGCACGACTAACAACTGTTGGACACTTATTGGGCATGACTGGCCACTGCTGTGGGCACTGGCACGTACGGGCACTGCTGGGCGCTACTGCACGCCATAGGAAGACGACTGGCACACGGGCTGCGCGTGCTGGGATGACTGAGCGCTCAGGCGTGCTGTCGGGCAACTTCGAGGCCTGCTGGGTACTGCTGGCATGTTGTCGGGCGTGCTGGCGTATGTGGACACTGGCCAGCGTGCGCGGAGCGCTGCTGGCAGGTGTACATGCATCGTGAGGCACACTGCTGGGCGCGCGATGCGTTGCAGCGTACGTGGAGGGACTGTGACGAGGATCGTGTGTTTCGATTGCCGATAAGCCGCTAACCCGCGCCTTGAATCGCCGATAGTGTTTCTCTAGCCACAACCGCGCCTATTGAAACGAATAAAATTGGAGTAGTATTTTGGTGAAAAGACTAAAGCAATGTTGGAAGAACAAAGTTCTAGATTTCTATTAATTCTTGGATGATAAAAAATATCATGGGGGATGGTCCTTTATATAAGCACCAAATAGATCTAATCCTAATATGACTATAACTCTAGGAAAGCAATAAGATATTAAGTGTCCTAATTAAGCTAGAAATCATAATACTAATTGGCAACTAAGTCTCTTGGTGTGCACTCCAAGTAACTTTCTATTTCTTCTCTCTTGCGCACCGCCTCACTCGGACCGCCTTTCTCGCGCGCCGCCCTCGACCCTTGCCCTAGTCCTCAGGGACTAGGGCGCCGTTTTCCCGCGTGCATGCACGCCCGCCCGGCGTGTCGCGCACGCCTTCGCCTTCGGCTCCGTTCGTGCGCGCGTGTTCCCCCGCGACACCCAGGTTGCCGCACTTATCGAGGCATAGGGCTTTAGACCCCGCGCGTATTTCCCCACAGCGCGCATCTCCCGCGCTCGCGCCTGGTGCGCCCATCGCCCGCGCGTGCTGCGCGCCCGCGCTACCCCACTCGGTCGTCTCGCTCGCTAGTCGAGTGCAGTCGTCCTTGCCCGATGTGCTCGTTTCTTGCTCCAGGACGTGCGTCTCTCCTGCAGCCCGTGCTAGCCTTCTTCGCGCATGATAGGCACGACTTGCGGCATTCTTGAGCTGCCTAGCCACTTCCGCATCATTCCCGTCCCCTTCAAGTGATTCTTTGTCCTCAAGGATAAAATTCGGGAATTGATCGCGCATCTCATCTAGATCTTCCCACGTGGCTTCTTCGGGTGGCAACTCTTCCCAGTCAACTAGTACTTCCCAACAATAGCGTCCTGCTTTCCTTACCTTGCGGTACTCAATCGCTCGCTGTGGACGTACTATGACCCTTCCATCAGTTGCTGTCGCTGGTAACTCTTCACAATACTTCTGTGCCTCTCTAAGCTTCTCTTGAGTTGTGAGACATGAATAACCGGATGGATCTGTGAACTTTCTGGTAGCTCTAGACGATAAGCTACCTGACCAATGCGCTTCAGAATCTGATACGGCCCATAATAGCGAACGCCTAGCTTAGTTTCGGCCCTTTGTGCTGTTGTGTGTTGCTTGAATGGTCGTAACTTCAGATAGACATACTCTCCTGGTACAAAATTTTCCTCACGCCTCTTTCCATCTGCGAAGGATTTGGTTCGATTAATCGATCCTTCGAGATTTTTCTTCAACTCTCTCAACATCAGATCTTGTTCCTCGAGTTCTCGACCAACTTCATCGTTGACTGTACTCCCCTCTGAGTAGTTGATCAATGTCAGGGTTTTACGCTTGTATACCAGCTCAAACAACATCATCTTGGTCGACTCGTGGTAAGTGGTGTTGTACCAATACTCAGCCCAAGGCAAAAAGTTCTCCCACCTCTTCGGAAATTGATGGCCACAACACCTTAAGTATTGCTCAAGAGTTCGGTTGGTTACCTCAGTCTGTCCGTCTGTCTGTGGGTGGTAGGCTGAGCTCATAGATAACTTGGTCCCTTGCAACTTGAAGAATTCAGACCAAAAGCTGCTCATAAAAATCCGGTCTCGATCAGAAACGATAGATCGTGGCGCTCCATGCAGCTTCATCACATACTCCACAAATAACCTGGCGGTCGACTTTGCGGTGTAAGGATGAGTGATGGGTATGAAGTGAGCATACTTTGTGAGTCGATCTACTAGGACCATAACACCATCAAACCTATTGGAACTCGATAACCTTCTATGAAGTCCATGGTATTGTCTTCCCATATAGCCTCGGGTACCGGTAGAGGTTGTAACAGCCCACCCGGCCGCCGCGAGTCCGCCTTGGTTCGTTGACAATCGTCGCACCGTGCGATGTAGTCACGAATCGTACTCTGCTGTCCTGGCCAGAAGAAAGTATTGGCTATTCTCATCCATGTGTGGTAGATACCCGAGTGATCTCCAATCTTAGAATCGTGGAAGTGCTGCATGATCTGCTCACGTAACTGCCCACTGTCGGGAACGAATACTCGACCTCGGTGTAGAAGCAGACCATTGTGCAACTCATAATCGATAGCAGTCGTCTTACCTGCTTCTATTGATTGGCGCAACTCCTGGCAAGAGGTGTCCTCCTCTTGCGCCTTCCTTACTTCCTCCCAAATAGTCCAAGCCGGTCCAGTGACAGCATCCAACACGGCTACATCAGTCCGCCTGGACAGTGCATCAGCTACTGCATTCTGTCGGCCTGCTCGGTATACTATCTCAAAATCAAACCCCATAAGTTTGGAAACGAACTTCTGCTGCTCGGGTGTAACAATCCTTTACTCGAGTAGATGCTTGAGCGATTGTTGATCGGTCACAATTCGAAAGCGTCGCCCTAATAGATAAGGCCTCCAGCACCTTTTGGCCTCGACAACTGCAAGCATCTCTTTCACATACACAGATAGTCCCAATCGAGTAGTGCCTAGTGCCTTGCTGAGATAGGCTAAGGGTCGTCCCTCTTGCACTAGCACCGCTCCAATACCAATGTCACTCTCATCTGTGTGTACCTCAAACAAGATGTCAAACCTCGGCATGGCGAGTACTGGTGTCATAGTCATGGCGACCTTCAGTTTTCCGAACGCCTCCTCGCTAGCCTTGGTCCAAGTAAACCCTCCTTTCTTAGTCATCTCTGTCAGCAGCTTGGCGATGGTTCCGTAATCCTTCACAAACTTCGGTAATAGCCTGTGAGCCCTAAGAAACCTCTCAACTGTGTGAGACTCGTCGGTTTAGGCCAGTCGACCATCGCCTCTATCTTTCGCGGATCAACCTTCACACCATCGAATGACCAAGATATTCAACCATCTCTTGCCCGAATGAACACTTGTATGGTTTGATGTGAAATGAGTTGTCCTCCAAGATTACGAGCACCCTTCTCAAGTGCTCAAGGTGTTTGGTCCACGACTTCGAATAGATCAAGATATCATCAAAGAACTCTAGAACGAACTTACGCATATACTCCTTGAAGATAGAGTTCATAGCAAACTGGAACGTGGATGGGGCATTGCACAACCCAAACAACATTACTAAATACTCATAGTGACCCTGGTGCGTACAGAATGCTGTCTTTGGAATATCGGCCTTGTGGAGTCGAATCTGATGATAACCAGCTCTTAGGTCGAGCTTTGAGAAATAGCGTGACCCGACTAACTCATCGAGCATGTCGTTGACACTAGGGATAGAAAATCGGTCCTTGATAGTCGCAGCGTTCAGAGCCCGATAGTCAGTACAGAATCTCCACGTGCCATCTTTCTTTTTAGCTAATAGTACTGGAGAAGAAAACGGACTCTTGCTATGCTGGATTAATCCTGACCCTAGCATCTCGGCCACTTGCCGTTCGATCTCAGTTTTCTGAAAGTGACCTATAAGGATGAACGTGTATCGCATGCTTCTCATTAATCGGTGGTATGCGATGATCGAATTCTCGGTGTAGCGGTAGACCCTTAGGCTCGTCCAGTACTCCTTCAAACTCTTCTTGCAGAGTGCGCACATCTCGTTGCTGTTGCTCATCCTTGTCTATGTGGCCTCAGTGTTCTCGACTACTACCGCAAAGATTTGGCCGCCACCCTGCCAAACTCTTTCGATGCTTTTCAACCCTACTTCCTTGGTTTCTTTTTCGTTGCCAGCACTCAGAGTGACTTGTCGCCCTCCAGAGTTGAATTCCATAATTCCCATTTGATAGTCAGTAGTCACCTTGCCTAACCCTTCGAGCCACTGTACCCCAAAACTATATCCGGTTCGACCAAAGGTAAGGCATAGAGATCAGCTTAACAGTAACTCCATTGAACTTGATGGGCATCTTTCGAAACGACTCCGTACATTGTAACCTTTCTCCATTGGCTACTCTTACTTCAAAGGGCTCAATCGTTGTGGTTGGCAACTTCAGCTTTTGAGATAAGTCAGTGTTGATGAAGTTGAGTGACGAACCGTTGTCTAGAGGTACAATTACCCTTCGATCCTGGACCCATGTTGGTAGTCGCATCGTTCTCGGCCCTCTGATTCCAGCCATTGCATGCATCGAGATCTCAGGTTCTTCATTAAATGCTTCCAAGTTGTCCTCTGGATCCGGTTCTTCCTCGATTTCATCTTCCTCATCGCCGGGATTGGCTACTTCAATCACAAAGGCTTGTTTACACTGATCATTTGAAGCATAGGCCCTTCTCGCATCGACGTTTAACTTCCTCAGGAGACAACCTCCTTACTATCGACCCTGCCGGCCGATTGCTGACGTTCGGCCATGCACTACCCGTTGTCAGGCTCGGTCCCACGCGTCGCATGTCCGTGAATCGCACATCCGCCCGTCCCCCTCGCGTGGCAACTAGATGGTCTTCTCGTCGACGGGCTACCTCCATGGCTTTATGCATCGTGTCGGGCTGCTCCAGTCGGACTTCTGCGGCTAGATCGAATCTTAGCCCACCTATGAAGGATCATACTAGTGCATCCTCAGACCAATCTCGCACGCGACAGGCAAGGCGTTCAAACTCCTTAATGTATTCACGCAAATTGCCTGTCTGGCGTATTCGTGTGAGGGCCTCATTGTAGTTATGGTAATCGGACGTACCGAAATGTGTGAGCAATTCTCTTTCAAAATCAGCCCATGTAATGATCTGTTGCCGCCTACGGTAGATCCTTGAGAGCCATTGCCACCATACGTTGGCCTCACCATCCATGTAGAATGTTGCGTACCTTACTCGGTCGTGGCCTTCGGTTTCATTCAGTTTGAAGTATTGCGTAATACGGTTGAGCCAAGACTCCGGATCAATACCCGTGAAGGTGGAAATTACGAACCTTGGCTTGTCGGGCTTCGGTCGTTCTCGGTAAGTGGATGCCTGCGACCGCTGGTCGAACTCCTCTTCATGCTCGTAACCCTCGTGCCGCCGGTCCTCGTCATATTTGCGCGCGCGCCGTTGCTCGTGCCGATCCTTGCGCCGAGGGGATGGTGTGCGATCGGCGTGCTCGGCGTGTCGGCGTGGTTCGCGCCTCGGGGCTCGTCGCGATGTCGTGGGGGCTGCTGCTGGAGCGCGCGTAAGACCTCCTCGAATCTTTGTTCGAGTCGTGTGACGGTGGCGTTGGTCTTGTTTTGATGTTCGTCAAGCGATCCAAGCCTTCCTTCCATGGCCTCGCTCATGCTTCGCATTTGGATGTCAAGATTATCAATTTTTTCCTTCATCTCCTTGTTGGTCATGGCTTTCCTTTTCTCTCTTCGCTCCTAGCTTTGTGGACTCGTGGTTGAAGATGATGATGATGATCAACGATTTTTTTTTTTAATAGGGGGGACGAAAAAAGAAGAAGAAAAAGAAAAGGAATGGGGTAGAAGAAAAACACACGATCAACACCTCTCAATGAAAGCACCACTGATGGGGATCGTGTGTTTCGATTGCCGATAAGCCGCTAACCCGCACGTTGAATCACCGATAGTGTTTCTCTAGCCACAACCGCGCCTATTGAAACGAATAAAATTGCAGTAGTATTTTGGTGAAAAGACTAAAGCAAAGTTGGAAGAACAAAGTTCTAGATTTCTATTAATTCTTGGATGATAAAAAATAACATGGGGGATGGTCCTTTATATAGGCACCAAATAGATCTAATCCTAATATAACTATAACTCTAGGAAAGCAATAAGATATTAAGTGTCCTAATTAAGCTAGAAATCATAATACTAATTGGCAACTAAATCTCTTGGTGTGCACTCCAAGTAACTCTCTCTTTCTTCTCTCTTGCGCACCGCCTCACTCGGACCGCCTTTCTCGCTCGCCGCCCTCGGCCCTTGCCCTAGTCCTCAAGGACTAGGGCGCCGTCTTCCCGCGCGCGTGCACGCCTGCCCGGCGTGTCGCGCACGCCTTCGCCTGTGCGCGCGTGTTCTCCCGCGACACCCAGGTTGCCGCACTCCTCGAGGCATAGGGCTTTAGACCCCGCGCGTATTTCCCCACAGCGCGCATCTCCCGCGCTCGCGCCTGCTGCGCCCATCGCTCGCGCGTGCTGCGCACCTGCGCCACCCCGCTCGCCCATCTCGCGCGCTAGTCGAGTGGAGTCGTCCTTGCCCGATGTGCGCGTTTCTTGATCCAGGATGTGCGTCTCGCCTGCGGCCCGTGCTAGCCTTCTTCGCGCATGATAGGCACGACTTGCGGCATTCTTGAGCTGCCTAGCTACTTCCGCATCAGACTGCTTGTGCGCTGCTGTGCGTGTTGGCGTACGCTGCGCATGCCTACGCGCGTAACTGCAGCAGCACGTTACTGGCTGCTGGGCACCGGCTACGCACACGCACTGCTGGGCATGTGCACGCTGCCTGCATGCCCGCTGTGACTGCCGACCTGATAAAGGATCGTGTGTTACGTTCCACTCGTCTTGTCTCGATCACGGTTGCTCTCGACGATAGGTGTGATCGATTCGGTTATTAGCCTAACTCTCTCACGATACTTGAGTTCACTCGCGTCTTAGCCTCGCTCACTCTTTTGAACTAGCTCGGGTCTTATCCTCACTAACTCGGTTGAACTGGCTTGGGTCTTAGCCTCACCAATTCGATTGCATGATCGAACTCTCACGAATCCTAACACACGGTTTCGAACAAAAGTTCTTTTCTATTTTATCAAATCCAAGACTTTTAAAAAACAATGAGGGATGCTCCCTATTGATAGATCCTAACTATGACTAATTTTAATCTACCTAGGAAACTTATTAAAGCAATAAATTATTAAATTCCTAAACAATCTAGATATTATTGTGCAAGAAGGAAACTAAATATACTAGAGTCCTAATTAACTTGATTGTCTTGATCTTTCTTGGCTTGCACTCCAAACAATCTAAACACACGCCCAAGTACTTCCGCTGCCTCAATGCCCGCCGCCCTTGCGCGCGCCGACTCGAGTTGCCTATTCCTTGGCGCGCGAGGCATCGCCCCCGCTATTCCTAGTTCCGCTCGGCATGGGTCGTCTGCTCCCCACTCGCGCGCCTCAGTGCGCCCCGCGTCACCATTGTCATCCTCGCGCGCGTCGCATCGTGCGCTCGGTATTCCTACGCCTGAAAGGACTAGTGTAACGCCCCGTATTTTATTAATAAAGGAAAATACTAGCTTTTAGTTTTAAGCTAGCCTTTATTAATAAATAATCATGTTCATGTTCAAGTTCAAGTCAATCAGTTAGTCATATTCCAAGTTCGACTATTAGTCGATAAATTATTCCGTTTAATTATTTAAATAACCGAATAAGCTTTCAGATTTAATTCCGATTCGTTTATTTAATTAATGAGTCCGGAATTAAATATTTAGTCAGGAGTATCCAACCATGTTTTTAGTTCCGGAATAATAATGTTTTCGGGTATTATTTCCGGAATTAAATTATTTCAGTCATTTCAGTCGAGATTACCGAAAATTATTTTCGATGTACCGTTTACGTTCGGAATAATTTTAGTAATTAAGCATTATGTTTAATTAAAATTAAACATAAAAGAAGTGATTAATTAGTAGTTAATCACATGATTAAGCATTAAATCATGTTCAATTTTCCCAAAAGCCGTACCATATTGCATTTAGTTTTCAAAATGCCGTACATAATTTTGGGAAAGTTCTTTCTTCATTTTTGGGGAACTAATTCGTCTTCCTTTAAGTTGGACACGTGGTATCATGAGAAGAGTTAAAGAGTGACTAATCATTTTCTAACCTCAACATATAAGCAAGTGTCAAGATTACAATTAGGCCACATATCTCCTACCTCATTCCCTCAAGGTTCGGCTCCTATATATAAGTGGGAGTTGGAAAATTTTGTCCCACATTTCCTTAAGTATATTACAGCACATATCATTTCTATATTATACGAAGTGAAGTTAGGAGATTTGGTGGGAAGTTCTTGAGCTAGCCACACCATAAGAAGCACATATCGCTAGTACGGCAAAGCATCGTACGCCTAGCTATGCATACACGGGCACGCGCACGCGAATTCACGATCGGTTAGTGAATTTCCGGCGAGCACTTGAGGAGGTAAAGCCATCCTCAACTCATTTTCATGTCAATAAGTTCATTTAAGGGTGTAGTGTTCGATTCATGTTTCAAGATTTCATAGACATGTCATGATAGGTTCGGTTTAGGCTATTATAAGTCATGACCGAGTAAAATTCAATTCTATCCGGCAACTCATGAACTATCCATGTTTATTTGATCAGTTTACATCA
Organism: Striga hermonthica; assembly: GCA_902706635.1. Taxonomy (NCBI): domain Eukaryota; kingdom Viridiplantae; phylum Streptophyta; class Magnoliopsida; order Lamiales; family Orobanchaceae; genus Striga; species Striga hermonthica. The sequence continues at coordinate 2,576,484 of CACSLK010027388.1, read as the reverse complement.
TTTTACACTCAGTCATGTCATGTTGGTCGGAGCAAAATATAGTTTTATCCTTGAATTGGCTCAAAGCCGTCGCCAGCGCACGTCGCGCATGGCCGCGGGCACTCTCAAGTCATGTTATGTTATCCCTTGTTATAGTCAAGTTTGTCTGTACAGTTTATGTATTAATAGCCTCAAAATGATGTTTCATGTTTAATTAGTCTTGAGTTGTCGAGGGGAAAGTTGAATTGGTCGAGAGACGGCCTAACGCCGTCGGCGGCGCACGGTGCGCTCGCCACGGCCCTATGCAGTTTATTGTGCAAAAGTTATGTTTTCAATATATTTCAATGATCATGTTCATGTTATATCAGATTATGATAATTGAGGTCAGATTGCACGGGAGTTATTGCCGGACGACCGGCAAGGGTCGGCCGTGGCCGCGCTGTCCGCA
>CACSLK010027388.1:2561395-2571661 GCA_902706635.1 Striga hermonthica | reverse complement strand
CGGGTAGGCACTACGGTCGGCCTTTCGCCGGCCGTCCGACAACTTTTTCCAGAAACCAACATATGAATGAACATAAAATGACCTGAATTGACTAATTATGCATGAATCACTTGAGACGTGCCGGTTAGATTTTGAAATAGCTCGGAGAGGGCTTATATAGCACCTCCGAGGCCTTTTAGCGCAAAACTTGACCCGAACGACATGACAATGACATGATCTTTTTTACATGAACTTAAATACATGAAAAAAGGGTAGTTAAGAGTGTACCCTTCAACTGGCTCGTCAAACGCACGGTGACTTGCGCGTGCTTGCACGGTAGGGCTGGGCAAAAAATTCGAACCGAACCGCTGAATCGTAGATCCGAATCGAAATCGAACCGAATTTTCGGTTAACCGGGGGACTCGGTTCGGTTACAAATACCTCAAATGAAGTATTTGCTCGGTTCCGTTCGGTTACGGTTTTTAAGATTTTTTTACCACGGTTAACCGAACCGAACCGTATATTATATTAAAATTTATAAAATATATATTATATTATATATTATATATTATAAAATATATATTTTATTAAAATATATATTATATTATATATTATATATTATAAAATATATATTTTATTAAAATATATATTATATTATATTATATATTATATATTATATATTATATTTATATTAATGTTTTCGGTTCGGTTCGGTTCGGTTCGGTTTTTTATTTGCGAACAAGCAGATTTGTGTTAGGTTCAGTCGGTTCGGTTCGGTTTTTTATTTGCGAACAACCGAGATTTTCGGTTCGGTTTCGGTTAGCGAGTTCAAATATTTGCTCGGTTCGGTTCGGTTAGCAAATACCTCAAAAAGTTCGGTTAACCGAACCGTGCCCACCCCTATTGCACGGTGTATTCGGCTATGTGCGTGTGCTCCCTTAGCTTCGGTTACTCTGTGCAATTTTTGTATGATTTTTCTCCCAACTTTTCTCACTATTTTCTCTCAGTTTGTAAGCTGATATTGGCACAGTTCTTGCATGGAAATTGCATGGGAAACACACGACAATTACTACTTAAATAATAAAAATGGATGGAGGTGAAAGATGATGGATTCACCATAGGGCTCCACATGGTTTAACCGTGTGCATCCGTGGCCTTCACCTAGCCTAGTCATGGGTTGAGTTGGCACACAACTTTGCTTAGTCATCCTATGGAAGCTAGTAGGTGAGTCATCCCCACAACTTGCACCCAAACTTATCTCATGGTCAATTCTCACGACAATAGCTAAGGATTGGGACATAGGTTACTTAACTTGATCATGGTACTTAGCTTAGTGGAAACTAATGATGGGCCGCGGCTGCTAGTGCATGTGCGCATGCTATGCACGACAACGTGCATTGCGCACGGTTGCACGCGCGCACATACGCACGACGTGCGTGCGTGTGAGCTATAATGTGCACTTCCGAGACTTAGACATGTGCTCAATTTTGAAATTAATTTCGAACATTCTTAACTTTTAATAATTAATCTCAACTAATAATGTATGTTTATAAAATAAACAGTTCATAAATTAATTATTAACTTGTACTTGGTTAATAATTTAACCGAATAAACTTTCGACTTAAAGTTGAACTTATTAACTTGAACGCTGAAAATGAACAAGATCAATAAAAGAAAATACATCACTTTTATTAACAAGAACTGGGCTATTATAATCTACCCTCCTTAAAATATTTCCGTCCCCGGAAATATCAAACTGAACATATATACAGAATACAAGGAAAGTATATATATCAAAACTCATAGTCGGGAAAATGAGCTCTAATGTCCGCCTGGCGCTCCCAAGTAGTATCTGACTCTCCGTGGCGATTCCATCTAATACGCACGAGGGGAATGTCTCGTCTCCGGAGCCGCCAAACCTCGCGATCCAAAACTGCTACAGGATACTCCTCGTATGATAAATCTAGCTGAAGCTGAATATCAGTATACTGAAGAACATGATATGGATCGCACACGTACTTACGTAACAGGGACACATGAAAGACATTATGGATGTTGGACAACTCGGGTGGCAGAGCTAGACGATAGGCTACTTCGCCCACTCACTCGAGAACATCGAACGGGCTGATAAATCGGGGATGTAACTTCCCTCTCTTCCCGAAGCAAACGATCCCTCGGAATGGACGAACTCTCTGAAAGGCTCGTTCTCCGACTTCGAACTGAATATCACGTCTATGCTTGTCGGCCGATGACTTCTGCCGACTCTGCGCTGTTCTGAGTCTCTATCTGATTAGCTCAACTTGCTCAGCTGTCTCCTCGATGATCTTTGGACCGAGTGCTCGACGTTCGCCAACATCGTCCCAATAAAGGGGTGAGCAGCAATTACGCCCGTAAAGTGCCTCGAAAGGAGCCATCTTGATCGACGCCTGATAACTGTTGTTATAGGCGAACTCAACTAACGGCAAAACTGACTCCCACTTAGCACCTCTGTCTAAAACCAACGCTCGGAGCATATCTTCGAGCGTCTAAATAGTCCTCTCTGTCTGACCGTGTATCTCCGGATGGTAAGCCGAACTGAACTGTAACCGCATGCCCATCTCCTCGTGTAAACTCTCCCAGAATCTGCTAGTGAATCTGGGATCTCGATCTGACACAATATGAACGGGCACTTTATGGAGTCGAACGATCCCACGGGTATATATCTCGGCCAACTTCTCCATCGACATGGTCATCGATACAGGTAGTAAATGTGCGACTTTCGTCAATCTGTCCACCACTACCCAAATCGCGTCGTGGTGCTCGGACGACTTGGGCAGCCCTGTAACGAAATCTATTGCGACTTCCTCCCACTTCCACTTCGGAATCTCGAGTGGTTGCAGAAGGCCTATAGGACTCTTGTGCTCTGCCTTAACTTGCTGACAGACTTAACACTTCTTCATAAAACTGGCAACGTCTTTCTTCATTCCCTTCCACCAGAATGACCTTTTCAGGTCGTGATACATCTTGGTGCTGTTGGGGTGAGCTAAATAAGGCGCAGTGTGTGCCTCCGTCAAGATCTCCTTCTGTAAGGCCTCGACCTTCGGCACTATGATCCTGCCGCTGAATTCCAAGGCGCCATCTGCGACTCGGGAAAAACCCTCAACTGCTCTGGCATGAACCTTGGCCTCTATAGCACGAATAAACTGATCATAAGCCTGCTCCCGCCGGATTCTATCCCTCAACGTGGGCTGAATCGGCATCGAGTTAACACTCCCCGTAATCACTGCAGAAAGCGACTCGACGACCTGAATCTGCATACGGGCAAAGTCTTGAACAAGATGACGCTGCTGAGTAATAGAACAAGATAACTCGCCCTTTACCTTTCGGCTCAGGGCATCAGATACAACATTTGCTTTCCCTGGATGATACTGAATCGTGCAGTCATAATTTTAACAATCTCCAACCAACGTCGCTGACGCATGCTGAGATCCTTTTGCGTGAAAATATACTACAGACTCTTGTGATCAGTATAAATCTCTCATCGACCACCAAAAAGATAATGCTGCCATATCTTGAGTGCATGTACCACTGCAACTAACTCTAGGTCGTGGGTAGGATTATTCTGTTCATGGGGCTTCAACTGACGTGAAGCGTATGCTACAACCTGACCGTCCTGCATAAGTACACACCCCAAACCCCGCCTCGAAGCATCACTATAGATGGTGAAACTCCGAAAAAGATCTGGAATAGTCAACACCAGTGCCGTCGTAAGCCTCTTTTTCAGCTCCTGAAAACTCGACTCACAACGGTCTGTCCACTCAAACTTCACAGACTTCCTTGTCAACTGGGACAAAGGGATGGCAATCTTCGAAAACCCCTCAATAAATCTGTGATAATAACCTGCAAGGCCGAAGAAACTACGAACCTCGGACGGATTCTTCGGTGTTAACCAGTTCTGGACTGCGGCAATCTTAGAAGGATCAACTTCAATACCTGCTTGAGTAATAATGTGGCCAAGAAATGCCACTCGCTGAAGCCAAAATTTGTATTTAGAGAACTTCGCATATAACTTTTCACGTGTAAGGGTCTCAAGAACGGCCCTCAGATGCTCTTCATGCTCCTTCTGGCTCTTAGAATAAATAAGAATATCATCAAGTCCATGAATACTGTCGGGGCATTGTTAAGGCCAAACGGCATAACCACGAACTCGAAGTGATCGTATCTCGTACGAAATGCTGTCTTGGGTATATCCGACTCCTTGATTTTCAGCTGATGGTAGCCTGAACGTAAATCAATCTTCGAAAATACGCTGGCGCCCCTCAATTGATCAAATAAATCATCGATCCTGGGAAGCGGATATTTATTCTTGATCGTCAACTGGTTAAGATCTTGGTAGTCGATACACATATACATGGATCTGTCCTTCTTCTTGATAAAAAGAACGGGTGCTCCCCAAGGTGAGACGCTCGGTAGAATAAAACCGAGATTCAACAACTCTTGAATTTAGGTCGTTAATTCCTGTAATTCTTTAGGTGCCATTCTGTATGGCGCCTTAGAAACGGGTCCGGCTCCAGGGATTAGATCGATAGAAAACTCCACCTGTCGGCTAGGTGGACCGCCGGGAAGTTGGTCTGGAAATACGTCCACGAACTCACGAACAATAGGAATGTCATGAGGTGATCGTGCCTTTGGCTCATCTCCGACGAGGCTCACAAGGTATCCCTGGCAATCACCCCGTCGAAGGATCTTCTTGGCTTTCGCCATAGAAATAATATGGGGCAAAGTACGAGTCCTGGAGCCGAAATAAGTGATCTGATCATCTCCCGGAAGATAAAGAGTAATCTCCCGGTCATAACATCAGATATCTTTATGAAAACGTGTTAGCCAATTCATACCGAGTATGAGGTCAAAATCCCTCATCTCGATAACATAAGCATCAGTAGTCAAAATACGACCGCCGATGGAAAGGCTGAGATCGGTTGCTTTGACATCAGTCACTATCTTTCGTCCCGAGACTAAACTCACCTCGAGAGGATCGACAGCGGTAATAGAATGAACCCCAATAGCTTCGAGACATTGGCGTGATATAAAAGAATGAGTCGCTCAGGTGTCAAACAAGGCATAAACAGGCACATCATTAAAAATAATCATCCCAGACATGGTACCTGGGTGCTGGTCGTCCTCCGTCTGATCAACTGCAAAAACGCAAGCCTGCTGTCTTTCGCGTTGCTGTTGTTGGGGTCGTGGTGGCTGTTGCCTGGGCCGCTGCTGTTGTTGAGGTTGCTGAGGTGGTTGTCATTGTTGCGGTTTTTGTAGCAGTCATTCTGGGCAGTTGGGGCTGATATGGCCGGGCTGGTGACAAAAAACAAATGTTATGGCCCACAAGGCATTCTCCGCGGTGACGTCGTCCACATGTCAGGCAGGCTGGTATTGATTATTGTCTGGGGCGAGTCTTCTGTTCGTCTTGAGATGTTCTGAACTTCCTCTTCTTCTGGTTCTTCGATTGTTGGGCAACATTGGGCTGGACAGGTGGTTGAGCGACTGGCTAGGCTGAAGTCGAAATAGCTTCTCGTCGGATGCTGGCATCCACTTCCTGAGCAACAGCAACTGTACGAGCGTAGGTCTGGACGCCGTGACCTACAATGTTGTGATGGACTGCTGGGACAAGCCCGTCAGTAAAACGGTGAGCTATCTTCGCCTCTGTATTCACCAGATCGGGAACAAAGGCTCCGAGTCGGGTAAACTCTCTCGCGTACTCATCAACAGAACGAGTACCCTGTCTGAGCGCCAGGAACTGACGCTCCATCTCTGCTCGGTAGTACATGGGATAGTACTTCTCACGAATCAACTCCTTGAACCTGTCCCAGGTACAACCCTCCTTTTCGCCGGGACGCATACTCCAATAGGCGTTCCACCAGAGTCGTGCATCGCCGATCAGCTGGATCTGTGCGCATAAAACGTGATAACGGTCAGGACAGTCCATGACCTCGAAAATCAATTCAAGGCCCTGAACCCATTCGTCCACGATACGAGGATCTTCTTGGCCGAAAAATTTTTTTGGGTGATAGTCGCGCAAATGTGCGACTACTGTGGCCTGAGGGAGCTCCTCATGGTCTGGATCTCTACGAGGCGGCATCTGAACATTGAAATATTTAACATGATTAACATAACAAATTAACTAACTGACTGATTAGGCACACAAATTTCTTGACGAGTCGCTAAATAACCCGAGAAAACTAGAATCGATTTATCAAATAGCTGGGACAATCGACTATGGTCTGGACAATACTTTATAATTGACTCAAGCATCTTACTGGTTTCTAGGGTTAAATATATGATACCCTTTACTGAGCATAGACTTAAGCATTCGTTAAAAAATATATAAACTGTAACTCAGCACTTACCTGATAGTCGGCGAGGCGTGAGCGTAGCGTGGTCGGGTTTTTTGAAAATTTCTTGACTTAATAAAGTATTCAGATACACAAAAACGTACTCTGATACCAATTTGTAACACTCCGCTAGCTTATTAAAATCAGAGTTAAATTTTTGCAAATTCTTGTAAAAAAATACGTATTAGTTTGCGTAATCGTGACTCGGGATGCTACTGAAAAACATTTCTTTCCTGAAAACCCGTTACCTTTTTCAATTTAAAACTATTTAAGAAAAACAGATTACTTTTAGTCAAACGAGCGTGTAATACTGTATAAGATCCGATCGGAAAGCTCAGATCAAAATCTAAAAACTAACACGCGAGTTCGAAAGTCTGAAAACATCAGCGAAAGTAAAATCGTGGCAAAAAAATATACATATCATAAGTCTGCAAAAGCGTATGTACTGGACCAACGACCACCTGCTCCGCTCACTCCTCAGGACCGACCCTATCACCTGAAAAAGATAATATATTGGGAGCGTGAGCACTAAAGCCACTGTGCTCCGCAGAAACTCATACCAAAATAAAACTGTAATAATAATTGCATCATCATGATCAAACGCATGTAAATAATCTGCTCGTGTCTGTAACTGGCTGGTCAAAAGTATAAACTGGACCATATACTGTGTGTGCCGACTGTAATAAACTCAGCCGGACCCATGTGCACACCCTAGTGGTCAGATCTAGCCACTAGAGCTCGGAGTGGAATTACGCAAACTGGCCACCACTCTAAGCGGAGCTGGTATATACATACCTCGAACATGATAGTTGTAATTATACTCAATGTAATACTCAGTCTGAGTTCCCACCTGAACTGCTAGTCTGAAAGTGTAAGTGCTGCTGCTGTCAATCTATAAAAATATATATAAATAAACAAATACTAAGTACTATGCTCAGACTGACTGAAAATAGCTGTTAAGATGCTCGACTTGATCTAAATATTTAACTGGAATAATCTCGGGGTCTAACTTGACTGACAAGAAAACTGGACTGAACTGATACTAGTATAATGAACTGACTGGACTGAAAAATTAACTAAAATACTGTACTGAACTCGGACCGGCTCACTGAGTCCTGAACTGCTCAAGTAACTGGTCTGAACCGGCCGGTTCATTGACTGGCCGGACCGCCGGCTCGTTGCGGTCGGGCGGTCGACCGCTAGCTGGTCACCAGCTTGGTCAAGTGCGTGCGCTGGGCGCGGCTGGGCTTGGTCCGTGCGCTGGCGGGTGCAACTGGCACCGCGCGTGCGCGTATGGTCCTTGGCGTGCTGCTGTGCACGGCTAACAACTGATGGACACTTACTGGGCATGACTGGCCACTACCACGAGCACTGGCGATGACACTGGCACGTATGGGCACTGCCGAGCGCTACTGCACGCCATAGGCAGGCGATTGGCACAGAGGCTGCACGTGCTGGGATGACTAGGCGCTCGGGCGTGCTGCCGGGCAACATCAAGGCCTGTTGGGCACTCCTGGCACGCTGTTGGGCATGCTGGCGTGCGTGGACACTGGCCAGCGTGCGCGGAGCGCTGCTGGCGGGCGTACATGCGTCGCGAGGCACGCTGCTGGGTGCGTGATGCTTTGCAACGTACGCGGAGGGACTGCTTGCGCGCTGCTGTGCGTGTTGGCGTACGCTGCGCACGCCTACGCGCGTAACTGCAGCAGCACGTTACTGGCTGCTGCGCACCGACTACGCACACGCACTGCTGGGCGTGTGCACGCTGCCTGCGTGCCCGCTGTGACTGTCGGCCGTGCCACGCACACGCTGTGTGCGAGTAGGCACTACGGTCGGACTTTTGCCGGCCGACCGACAACTTTTTCTTGCAACCCACATATGACTGAACATAAAATGACCTGAATTGACTAATTATGCATGAATCACTCGGGACTTGCCGGTTAGATTTTGAAATAGCTCGGAGAGGGCTTATATAGCACCTCCGAGGCTTTTTAGCGCAAAACTTGACCCGAACGACATGATAATGACATGATCTTTCTAACATGAACTTAAATACATGAAAAGAGGGTAGTTAAGAGTGTACCCTTCAACTTGCTCGTCAAACGCACGGTGACTTGTGCGTGCTTGCACGGTGTATTCGGCTATGTGCGTGTGCTCCCTTAGTTTCGATTACTCTTAGCAATTTTTGTATGATTTTTCTCCCAACTTTTCTCACTATTTTCTCTCAGTTTGTAAGCTGATATTGGCTCAGTTCTTGCATGGAAATTGCATGGGAAACACACGGCAATTACTACTTAAATAATAAAAATGGATGGAGGTGAAAGATGATGGATTCACCATAGGGCTCCACATGGTTTAACCGTGTGCATCCGTGGCCTTCACCTAGCCTAGTCATGGGTTGAGTTGGCACACAACTTTGCTTAGTCATCCTATGGAAGCTCAAGCTAAGCCATGTGGTACAAGCTTGTAGGTGACTCATCCCCACAACTTGCACCCAAACTTTTCTCATGGTCAATTCTCACGGCAATAGCTAAGGATTGGGACATAGGTTACTTAACTTGATCATGGTACTTAGCTTAGTGGGAACTAATGATGGGTGGCAGCTGCTAGTGCATGTGCGCATGCTATGCACGACAACGTGCATTGGGCACAGTTGCGCGCACGCACATACGCACGACGTGCGTGCGTGTGAGCTATAACGTACACTTCCGAGACTTAGACATGAACTTAATTTCGAAATTAATTTCGAACATTCTTAACTTTTAATAACTAATCCTGACTAATAACATCCGTCTATAAAATAAACAGTTTGGAAATTAATTATTAACTTGTACCCAATTAATAATTTAACTGAATAAACTTTCGACTTAAAGTCGAACTTATTAACTTGAACGCTGAAAATGAACAAGATTAATAAAAGAAAATACATCACTTTTATTAACAAGAAACTGGGCTATTACACCTAACAACACACAAGACCTCAACAGGTCGTTCGGTGTGTTGCCAGCGTACTCCGACTATCTCACCAAAAAGGTGGACACGTGACGCCAAGTTTCAGTCTCGTATCCGAGTCATACTGATAACTTGCTCACGATTTATCACAGACCGTGTGTCTCCATCATAGACTATGGTACGGTATACAATACACCCCATATGCTCATACTCACACGATTTTGACTCCACAAGTCGGACGCAACCCTTATGTGCAAACATAAGTATTGACCAATAGCAATACGGTATTCCCAACTTGCCAAATCGAGAAACTCTCAAATAAGGCATGGGGACTCATTGACTACACTCCTCAATCCGAAATCATCGATTAAGGATTTACACACATTTAGTGGGACTTGGATCTCTCGGTTCAAGGTTTAGACGAAAGGGGTTCAAAAGATAAACAAGCATTCCAGCATGAAACGGTTTCAAAAGTTCAGGAAAAACAATGATGGTCCGCCATTTACGCTGACTTAGGGAGTTCGTGCGTACGGTGATGGCGGTTGCAGTTCGCATGCGAGTCAACGGTCAGCCGCGCGCAAGCCTCCCGTCTCTCAGCACCGTCGTGCGTGCTCAGCCTGTTGGGTTATGTTAGGAACATCAAAGAACATGCACAGTATTGAACTTTATCGAAATAAATCCTAACGCAGCGGAATCTATAATTAGGATATGGACGTTTACCTTTTTAAAATTTTTGCCGACTCTGAGACGATGTAGAGTACCGTTGATGAAGTTCGTCTGAACACCACAACCTAATGGGCGGATAGGTTTGGTATTTAATCGATTCTAATCGATATGTTCCAACGAAGATTTGATCCCACGGCAATGGGTCTCGGGCGTCGGGTGCAGCGGGCTAGTCGCGGGCATCGTGCGCGTCGGGCGCGGGCAGTCTGCGGGTGCACGGGTTGCAGCGGTCGTGCACGTCGGGCGC
>CACSLK010027388.1:2533438-2548958 GCA_902706635.1 Striga hermonthica | reverse complement strand
GACCTGATTAGTGTCCATTGACTCTAATTCAAATTTCATCGCCTTTTGCCAAGACTATGCGTCCCAATCTTGAAGTGCCTCATTGTATGTCAATGGGTCGGATTCAAGAACGTCCGAGACGGCCTCAGAAGACTCTCCCAGACCCATGAACCGTTCGGGCTGCCGGACAACCCTCCCACTACGACGAGGTACTACCTGCTCAGGTGCATCATCAACGATACGTGTTGCAGTACTTTGTGGTGTAACATCTAGCGCACTCGGTTCCTCAAGAACATGTCTACTACTAGGCTTATGATCTAAGACATAGTCTTCTTCCAAGAACCTAGAATTTGTGCTAATGATTACTTTCTGGTCCTCAGGACTATAAAATAGACCACCTTTCGTTTGCTTAGAATATCCCACAAACAACCTTACTTCTGATCTCGGTTCCAACTTATCAGTATCGGTTCTCAGCACATGTGCTGGACTACCCAAAATCCTGATATGTCTTAGACTAGGCTTATGCCCAAACCACAACTCCAATGGTGTAGACGGTACTGATTTAGAAGGTACTCTATTCAGAATGTACACCGTTGTTTCCAGGGCATATCCCCAAAACGAATCTGGTAATGTACTATAACTCATCATTGCCCTAACCATTTCCATAAGAGTCCTTTTCCTCCGTTCTGCTACGCCATTCTGCTGAGGCATGCCATGCGCAGTCAGCTGGGACGTAATCCCATTATCCGTCAAGTAGTTCCTAAATTCATTCGAGAGATATTCGCCACCACGATCGGATCGTAATGACTTTATAATTTTTCCTAACTGCTTCTCCATAACTGTCTTATACTCCAAGAACTTCTCAAAGCATGCAGACTTGCGGTGCAGAAGGAAAATATACCCATATCTCGAGTAATCATCGATAAACGTAACGAAGTACTCGAAACCACCTCTCGCTTGAATACTCATAGGACCACATAGATCGGAATGAACTAGCCCTAACATATCTTCAGCTCTATGCCCCTTTGAACTAAAAGTCCTCTTAGTCATTTTGCCTTCCAGGCAAGACTCACAAGTTGGAAAAGCCTCGACTTCTAACGACCCCAAGGGCCCGTCTGCTACCAACCTTTGAATCCTCCTAAGGTTAATATGACCAAGTCTTAGATGCCAAAGATATGTTTCGTTCATTTTTGAAGGTTCCTTTCTCTTATTCGGATTAGATGATGAATCAAGTAATTGTTTCTGTTGCAGTGGAGATGACTTAGATTCTAGAATGTATAGAGTGTCAACTAATGAACCAGAACATATGAACTTTTTGCCAAAACGAATAACAACTTTATTATCAAACGTAGCGGAAAAATCGTCCATAAACAACTTAGAAACTGAAATCAAATTCTTTCTAAAACTGGGAACATAAAGACAATCTTTCAAAACTAGAAACCTATCTAAGCCAAAATCTAAATAGACGTCTCCCACTGCAACTGCTGACGCTCTACTAGCATCGCCCAAGTAGATGGTAACTTCACCTTCCCTATGTCGCTTGGTTTCCTGGAACCCCTGCAATGAATTGCAGACATGATCAGTGGCTCCTGTATCTACACACCAGGTACTGGTAGATAACACCGCTAAACATGTTTCGACGACTTTTTCTGTTTTCTTGGGAAGAGGGCAGTTTGCCTTCCAGTGTCCTTTCTGCTGACAGTTGTAACACTTGCCTTTCGGCTTGTTCGCTTTCTGTCGAGGTTGCGCGTCACTCATGACCGCCTTGCCCTTTCCTGCGGACTTCTTCCTCTTCCTGCCCCTAGGAGCCTTAAAAGTGGAAGCTTCTCCCCGCTGGGCCACCATAGCTTGGGTCTTTTGACGAAACAGGCCCTCTGCCGCCTGAAGCTCAGCAACAAGTTCAGGAAGAGTCATCAACATCTTGTTCATGTTATAATTCAACCGGAATTGCTCGAAGCTCTTGGGCAAAGACTGGAGCACTATATCGACCTGGGTTTCCTCGTCAATAAAAGCCCCAAGAACCTCCAGCTCATTCAGCTGGGCCATCATAGCAAGAACATGTTCTCTTACGGGAGTGCCCTCGCGCATGGTCATGTTCATCAGAACCCTCATGGCTTCTTGTCGGGCAGCCCGCGACTGATGACCAAATAACTCCTTGAGATTGAGAAGCATCTCTGCTGCAGTGTTCATAGACTGATGTTGATGTTGAAGTACATTTGACAAGGATGCCAAGATGTGACACTTCACCATCTCGTCAGCCTTTTTCCACCGAGCATACTCCTCTTTCTCTTGGTCGGGTGCATTGTCAGCAGGCACAGCCGGACAAGCCTCAACAGTAGCAAATTTGTACCCTTCAGCAGTTAACAAAATATCCAAGTTCCTTTTCCAGTCAATATAATTGGGACCAACAAGTTTGTTTTCTTTGAGAATTACGGACTACGGATTGAAAGACATTTTGAATTCCTGGGATCATGCAAACATAGTCTTTACTCAGCTAAGTAGGTTTGAATTTATACATCAAATATTGATCCCATTAAACAACATTTGAATAAATTCACCAACACCTCAAAACACCGAATCCCCGCAGGCCACTGAATGTGGACGTCTACGGTTCAAACATTCGCAAGAGGAGGGATAAATCCCATTAGCTTGACATACTGCCGAGCAATACTCAACTAATAGTCGGTTTCACGCGCGTGGCCCAAAATGCTGGCAGCTTGGGTCAGTGTTTGAGCAGTCAGCCCAGTTCGACTTTTTACGCTTATTTTATGTTTCGGAGTCCGTTTTCGTACCGATTTCAATTTAAAAAAAAAATTAAAATGATAAAATTTTGGGTAAAATTATTTTAAGTCCCGAGACTCCAATTTTAGTTCTCCGAGTCATAATTTTTTCAAAAATAAGAGAGTTCCATGTCCACAAAAAATTCAATTAAAACCCTTAAGTCTTAATTTTTATTAAGTATGGGTTTTATGTTAAATTCGAGTAGTGAGACAGATTATTGATATATTATCTCGCTTAAATGTAGGTGTGAGGAGTCGAGCCATCATCCTATGTACTTGCTTTTGTGTGCCATTTTTCTACCAAAATTTCCAGGTGGGTTCTAATCTAAAATTGTCTATGCCATGAATGATTGATGTTTATACTTGTGGGTATGATCTATGTATGAATATGAAATATGTAGCCTATCGATGTGAGCTGTTACGGCCGTGGGTACGGTTATCCCCGTCGATGTAATACGGTTGCCCTTGTGAGGCAAGTCTCCTTAAGTCCTGATATGGCCGTGCCCTTGCGAGGTACGTAAGCCCATATAGAAGGCCGTGTGCGTTGCATGGCATGTACTTCTGCCTTCGGGTAATGAATCCCCATTCTGCGGCTAGCGATAGATGTGCACAGGAGTAATGTGGTTTGTTGTGATTATGATAGGAGATGAGACATGATGTGATTATCTTATATTCATGCTGCGACCATACCATTTGACATGTGTTATTTATGTGCATAGTAATGAGCACTACGTTCATTTTGTGCTCACTCCCACATACTCTTCACGGATGCAGGTTAAGCAGGTGCCGGATGACGGGGGAAAGACGAGTGGGTTGGTCATGATTTATGTGTTTATGATTTCGCTTCCATTATGAATAAAGTGTGGTTCTTGAGACGTGTTGAACTGTTTTCAAACTTCTCCGTTTTGGAATTTTTGGACCTTTTGTTTAGATATTAGTATTGGAGTTATTTATTGAATATCATGTGTTTTCGATTATGCATGCTATAATGTTTAGCTAATAATCATGTGGAATTGAAGTTTAAAGTTTAATGAAAACCATGTGAACAACCAGATATGACTTGGTTGATGTTAAACGTTGAATAACGCCCATGTTTTCGAAACTGAGTTCGAAAAATTTTATACTGGTTTTTGGAAAGTCCGGGATTTCTTTAAAATTAAAGTGGGGTGTTACAGTTGGGAATATTAAATTACTGCTACAATATATGTTAGCCTGTGCGCATTATATTATTGGTGTGTATGAGTGTATCTCAATTTGAATGATGTGGGCAGTAAATTATGAATTCTCTTACTATGTCTTTGATCATACCTTGATTCTGTTAAGGTTTCTGTTTTATGTATATTATGTGTTCATGATGGATGAATTAATTAAGAGAGCATATATGATTAGCTCATGGAATGAATATGATATGAATTCCTCGGGCTGAAAGTGTTAAACTTGCTTTGACACTGTAATTGTTTTATTTTGTGACATTAAAGCGAAATTAATTAGTTAGTCACCAAAGTGGACTAATTAATTTTTTAACGATTGGTCATATAATCTGTCGTTATGAATGTTTTATTAAATGACATTAAGATAAAATTAATTTGTTAGTCACCAAAGTGGCCTAATTAATTTTAATGTCCGGTCATATAATATTATTGTTACAACTGTTTATATGAAATTAAGTGAAAATTAATTTGTTAGTCACCAAAGTGGCCGGATTAATTTTCTAATGTTTTGGTCATATAATTTATGTTCTCTTGAGAATGTCATTATTATGGATTAATGAGTTTATTGGTTGTTAGAAATTATGGATTTACCCAAAGGTGAATCAATGTTCTATAACTAATAAACATTAAGTAGAAATATAATGTCCTTTATCGAGCGTATGTAGATATCGAAAGATACTATGTATGTTAGACGAAGTTTATTTAATTTCTCATTAAGTGTTAAATGACATTCGACTTATGATCATGGTATATATTGTTGTGTTTCCCCAAAGCAGACCTGCAATATATTTATGAATGATTTTCTGAATCTATTAATTAAACGAGCTTTTATGATTGTGTTGCTATCTCTCTTCATTCGCAAGCTTCTTCTATTACTGTCTCCAATGGTTTGAATTTCTCTGAGTGGCGTGAGCAAGTCAATTTCCATTTAGGTGTTTTGGATATTGACTTAGCTCTGCTTGAAGAAAAGCCTGCTGACATTAATAATCAAAGCAGTGAGGCTGAGAAATCAAACCGTAAGGCTTGGGACATGTCTAACAGATTATGTTTGAGCTTTATGCGAATGACGATTGCCAACAACATTAAGTCAACTCTTCCTGATAATGTGGATTCGAAAGCATACCTATTGCTTGTGGAAGAGCGTTTTCGTTCCACGGATAAGTCATTGGCAGGAACACTTATGGTTGAACTCACGACCAAAAAGTATGATGGGTCGCGTAGTATGCAGCAACATGTTCTTGACATGACTAATCTTGCAGCAAGGCTTAAGTCCCTGGGCATGACTGTGGATGACTCATTTCTGGTGCAATTTATGCTTAACTCTTTGCCTCCTGAATATGGGTCTTTTCAAATTAACTATAACACTATTAAGGATAAGTGGGATGTTAATCCAGTAAGCTTGTTCAGGAGGATACGAGGCTTAAGGCACAAGGAGTTCATACGGTCAACCTTGTGGGTCGAGGAGCTAATGATATTCTCAAACCGAAATCCAACAAGTTTAAGAAGAAAGGGCCTGCTAAAGTTTCACAGGCCATTAATGATGAAAAGAAGGAAAATCGGGCAAATAAATGTTATTTCTGTAGAAAAGAAGGTCACGTACAGAAAGATTGCCTGAAACGCAAGTCTTGGTTTGAAAAGAAAGGTATTTCTAATATCTTTGTATGTTTCGAATCAAACTTGTCTGAAGTTCCTTCAAATACTTGGTGGTTGGATTCTGGTGCTACAACTCATGTTTCTAATGTGATACAGGGATTTCTTACAATCCAGAGCATAAACCCAAATGAGAACTTCTTGTTCATGGGGAACCGTATGAAGGCCCCAATTGAATGCATAGGGACTTATCGTATTGTTTTAGATTCTGGGCACCACCTGGATCTTTTACAAACTCTCTATGTACCTTCATTTTCTAGAAACTTCATGTCTATTTCTAGACTTGATGTTCTTGGGTTTTTCTTTAAGTTTGGACATGGATGTTTCAGTTTGTTTGATAAACATGATTCCGTTATTGGTTCTGGAATTCTTATGGATGGTTTATATAAACTGAAACTTGATGTTGTTTATTCTGCATCTTTAATGTGTGTTCATCAAAACATTGGAATTAAACGTGGTGTAGCGAATGAGAACTGTGCTTTCTTGTGGCATAAACGTTTGGGTCATGTATCCAAAGAAAGAATGCAAAGGTTGGTGAAAGATGAGATTCTTTCGGATCCAGATTTTACCGATCTTGGGTTGTGTGTGGATTGCATTAAGAGAAAGCAAACCAAACATACCAAGAAAGGAGCCACAAGAAGTAGTCAGCTTCTAGAAATTATACACACCGATATATGTGGACCTTTTGATGCTCCATCTTTTAATGGAGAAAAGTATTTCATTACCTTTATAGACGATTTTTCACGTTATGGTTATGTCTATCTGCTGAAGGAAAAATCTCAAGCTGCAAATGCACTTGAGGTTTTTATTAATGAAGTTGAAAGGCAATTAGACAGAAAGGTGAAAATAGTAAGGTCTGATAGAGGTGGTGAATACTATGGAAGGTATGATGAATCAGGACAAAATCCCAGTCCATTTGCTAAGTTCCTTGAAAGACATGGCATATGTGCACAATATACTATGCCAGGAACACCTCAACAAAACGGTGTAGCAGAAAGGCGAAATAGAACTTTGATTGATATGATTAGAAGTATGATAAGTAATACATCTTTACCCAAATCTTTGTGGATGTATGCACTTAAGACTGCTGTGTATCTGCTAAATAGGATTCCTAGTAAGGCAGTTCCTAAAACTCCTTTTGAGTTATGGACTGGAAGGAAACCTAGTTTGAGACACCTGCATGTTTAGGGTTGTCCGGCAGAAGCACGAGTATACAGCCCACATGAAAAGAAATTGGATTCTCGAACTGTGAGTGGTTACTTTATTGGTTACCCAGAGAAGTCCAAAGGGTATATGTTTTACTGCCCTAATCATAGTTCTAGAATAGTTGAAACGGGCAATGCTAGATTTATTGAAAATGTGAAGTTAGTGGGAGTGCTAAAGAGACTGTGGAAATTAATGAAATAAGGGTTAATGTTCCGTTACCCATTAATATTCCAATATCCACAGTTGTACCAAATATTGTTCCACAACCACAAAATAATGGTGGACAAAATTTGGATGATGTAGTACCCCATGAAGAGATTAACTTGCCACCAACTAATATAAATGAACCACGTGGAATAGCATTAAGCAAACCTACAAGGGTGAGAAGATCTACTATTTCGAATGACTATGTGGTTTATTTGCAAGAGTTGGATTATGATACTAGCATTGATGAAGATCCTGTTTCGTTTTCACAAGCCATTAACAGTGACGAGTCTCATAAATGGATTGATGCTATGAAAGAAGAGTTAAACTCTATGGCTAAAAACAATGTTTGGGATCTAGTATAATTGCCAGAAAGTTCAAAACGAGTTGGGTGTAAGTGGGTCTTTAAGACCAAACGTGACTCGAGTGGCAATATCAAACGACATAAAGCTAGACTTGTTGCCAAGAGTTATACTCAGAAAGATGGCATTGATTATAAGGAGACTTTTTCACCTGTTTCTAAGAAAGATTCCTTGAGGATCATTATGGCTTTAGTAGCTCAGTGTGATTTAGAGTTACATCAAATGGATGTGAAAACGCCCTTTCTTAATGGGGACTTAGATGAAGAAGTTTATATGGATCAACCTGAAGGTTTTTCCATAGAAGGAAAGGGTCACATGGTGTGTAAACTTAAGAAGTCAATATATGGACTTAAACAAGCTTCCAGACAATGGTATATTAAGTTTAATGATACCATCACGTCTTTTGGTTTTCAAGAAAAACACTGTTGATCGGTGTATTTACCAGAAGATCAGTGGGAGTAAGTTTATATTTTTGGTTCTATATGTTGATGATATCCTACTTGCTGCTAATGATTTGGGAATTTTGCAGGAGACTAAAGATTTTCTCTCAAAGTTTGAAATGAAAGATATGGGAGAGGCATCCTATGTGATTGGAATTTCAATATTCCGTGATAGATCACAAGGATTGTTGGGGTTGTCTCAGAAAGCTTATATCGAGAAAATCCTTGAGAGATTTAGTATGAACAATTGTACACCAAGTGTTGTCCCATTACAGAAAGAGGACAAGTTTAGTCTTATGCAATGTCCTAAGAATGATGTGGAACGAAAGAATATGGAATCAATTACATATGCTTCTGTTGTGGGCAGTTTGATGTACATGCAAACTTGCACGAGGCCTAATATTAGCTTCGCTGTTGGAATACTTGGTCGATATCAAATTAATCCTGGATTGGATCACTAGAAACCTGCAAAGAAAGTGATGAGATACCTTCAAGGGACGAAGGATCATATGCTCACATTTAGGAAATTTGATCGCCTTGAGGTGATTGGGTATTCAGATTCAGATTTTGCTGGGTGCCTTGATAGTCGCAAGTCAACGTTTGGCTATGTTTTTCTCCTCGCCGAAGGAGCAATTTCATGTAAAAGTGCCAAACAGTCTGTCATAGCTGCATCTATTATGGAGGTTGAATTTGTGGCTTGTTTTGAGGCTACAATTCATGCATTATGGCTGCGGAACTTTATTTCGGGACTTGGGGTTGTCGACACCATTACCAAACCGCTGAAATTGTATTGTGATAATTCCGCAGCAGTTTTCTTCTCCAAAAACGACAAATATTCCAAGGGTGCAAAACACATGGAATTAAAGTACTTTGCCGTTAAGGAGGAAGTTCAGAAACAAAGAGTGTGCATTGAACATATAAGAACGAACCTTATGATTGCTGATCCGTTAACTAAAGGTCTACAACCAAAGAAATTTAAAGAACATGTACATAGAATGGGTCTCGGTTGTATTGATGATTGATTATGATGATGTTATGGCACACTCTTGAGCTCATTGATGTTATGTTTCTGACTATTCTCGAATTTCTTGTTCATTATGATTTTATCTACATTATGTTTAGAACAAGAAATGAATGTCTTCATGACAAATAAGTGGACATTATGATATTTATATATAATTATGGAACTTGATGTGTTGAACTATTAGTGTAGTAGTATATGGAAGGAAGTATGCGAATCGAGAGTGTACAACCGCCATAACTCTCACTATATGGTTTACCATGTCATAGTTTATTATGATGTATGGCATAATGGGATTTGTTTATGTGCACGTAATGTTATACTATTAAATTATGGGCTTTCGGACCAAGTGGGAGAATGTAAGAATATGGGGCCCGAAAGCATTGGGCTCACATTTAATTATCCTATTGGGCCAGACCTTTATTTAATAGTCAAACAAATCTAAGCCATTTTTTTTTCCCAAAACGACAGAGGTACTATTATAAATCAAAAGCGCACAACGTGCGAATAAAAATACAAAGCTCCCAACGGGAGAATAAAATGGGAGGACAAGTCAAGAAGACCGCCTAGAGTCCCGCTAGCAACGCTAGAATAAAAATACTCACAACTAAACTAACCAACAACACTGAAAGAAAACAGACTAAAACAACAGAAACAACTACCCGAGTATCGGACCCCAACAGAGTAATACCTGAGTGTTAGACCCCAACAGGGTAATAAGATGACACTCGGGCGTACAAAATGACACTCAGGCTCACAGGGGTCAACGACCCAAACCAAAAAAACAACATCAACACTAATTACTGATAAACAAACCAAACCTAAAGACAAAACAACAGAAAAAGCACAACCTCCCTCGCCATATAAATCTAGATTGACGGCAGTCAAACCAACTCCAACGACGGATCTCGAGCGTGGAAACGACCGCCCGCCACTGCATAGAGCCTAGCAAGACGGGTACCCACACCCCAAAACTAATCGAAGAGCTAGCCCGCACTCCAAACACGTGCAGAACCCTACACGGCTCGGCTTCACCAAGTCAGCCGACTGAGACAACACACCATTTTCCCCAGCCCCAAAACATAACTAAACAGCCGAGCACAAACCAGAAACAGCAACCAATCCCAGCTGAAACAACGGCCCTCCAATTGTGATCCTCCAATTCCAACGCACCAAGGAGGAACTGTGAGGTTTCTCCGAGCACGGACAAATTCAATATCGAGACAAAAGCAGTAGAAAGGAAGAGCAAACCTCCAATTGACATATCCAAATGTCGGAACAGGAATCTGCCCCGGCCAACCACCACTTCGCCGGCGAAAAGACACGGTCCAACGCCAGAAAAAAGGCCAAGCCAAGAGAAAATAGGAAGAGTACTAGCCAGAGCCAAGAACAGCGAACCCAGCCTCGTCCATGGACCAGCACCGCACCCCAACCCACACCGACGGCACCTGAACTCCGGCGCGCAACCAGGACAGAGGAGCACCTCCGATGGCCAGCGAGCAAACAGAAATCAGCTGCATCAATTGAGATAAGGGTTGTGCCTCCAATTGATGGACGTACCAGATCTAAAGACACCCTTATATAAATTGGTCCTCTCTCCTTCTATTAGGGTACGCAGTCATAATCCCATCACTTTCCTGCTATGTTAAGGAACGGTCAGGAGGGAGAAACTAATTTAGATCTAACACTCGATTCAACCTCTTGTGATCATCAAGTTAAGATCACATATCATGTCATCTTCCGCATCAAGTAAGTATTTTATGTACACCAAGTTATTTATTCAAGATCCTTGATGAAGTTTACAAACCTACAAACCTTTCTCATTCAATAAGACCATCAATCTGATGATCTTTTTCCAGCTATTGGGTGTTATTTGACACAAGGGTAACCCCCAACTCTGAAGGTACTCTGTGATTGAAGAGGGCAATGGGAATAGAAGCCCCGATCTCAAATTTTCAGCAAATACGCCGACACACCTCCGAGGAGGGCAAGTTATTCTCTCCCCCGGATATGGCGCAAAAATCTTCACCGACGATGGGATCCGAATTTGTTCCCGCAACATTACCACATCGACATCTGTTAAAATGCTAGGCTCACCCCAAAAATCAACACCCAAATTCGGCCACTTCCTCGCCGGTCACCTCCAATGATCCTCCAGAACCATAGCATCTTTCTCAACCTGATTGTCACCCTCTTCGTCGTTTGGTTTATTGTCCAGGTGTCTTACTAGCTTCGGGTCCCATCTATGGTATTCAAAGGCCAGTTCCACCAATTCGGAATCATGGAACATGTCAAGCGGAACAGAGTCGCTGCTCGAAGAATTCTTTGTGTCGTGGTTCTTCGACGCCATTCAATCGAAAAAAGCTCTATACTCGAATGCACAACAGAAACAATCACAACAAACAGAACCATTAAAAAGTGCAACTTTTACCCAATATCTGCACGGGAAAGGTATATCGCACTCCGAAACAAATCACGAAGAATTACAATTGGTTCTCAGCAAAGAAGAAGGTACATGAATTTTGAAGAAGAGTTGGAATGGACAAAATCCAACTCCAGTTCTCTACGTGTCGTATTTATATCGGCAGAACAATCTGACCATTAGGGTTGCCAATCAGAGGTGCATGCACAAACGCGATTCTTTATCCCAAAAGCGCGTCTTTTCTTTATCCTGCACATATCCACCACGCGTCACCCTAGGGATATATCTGTTACCCCTATTAATTCCAACGTGTCTTTTCGAGATACGTCGCATTAATTACTATCCGTTATGCTGCCTCCACATTTAAGATTTACCTGATGATTCCCATTCAAAGATCCTGTCCAAGTGTTTTCACGTCGGATCAAACTTACCACCTCGAAATTTACTCTATTTCTGCACATCGAGTATCGTCAGTTCAACACAGTCCCAGCTCAGACTCTTTTGTCGTCTATTTCTTCTACGTTTTCAGTGATCACTACTTACGTGTGCCCGCTAACACCAGGGGCCTCTCTGTCATTACCCGACCTGGTACTTTTGATCAGCAATACAAAAAATAAGCCAAAGTAGATTATCACTGACGCTAGCCAAAACTCTTTCACCTCGGCTCAAACTCCAACCGGACCCCGGCTTGCTCCAAACACTAAGACCAACCTGCAACTCAAAACCGAGGTCACCATAACCGAGGTCACCAAAATCGAAGTAGGTGACGAGGCGCATACACGACTCCCTCGTACATCACCAACAACCTCATCATTCAAATGGGTCCCACTCACATGGCCGCCCGTCCAAAAAGTGACTTTATGAAAAAGTAGTCGTACATCTCGATATACGAGCCCAAAAAGATACTATAAATAGTAGATTCTTATTATTGTACAAGGATCGAATTCATGACACACATATATACTAAAAAGCTCGAGACCATTTCACCTCGGACTGGGGCCATCGTTCTTGTTTTGATGCATGCTTTACGTTCATATTGACTCAAACACTTTGCTAATTTCATATAAAACTATTGTTAATAATCATACAACAACAACAAGCTTCACAAAATCACAATGAAAACACATTTGAAGCATGATCTTTTTCAGACAGAGCCATTCAACACGGTCAAAAGATTTTATAAGATCTAATTTAAGGGCCATGAAGCAATTGGAACCAGAGGAACGTCTGTTCAAGAAATAATGAAATACCTCTTGAGCAATAATGATATTATCAGTTAGTTGCCGACCCTCAATAAACGCAGCTTGATAATCACTTATGCAGTAGTTTAGGCAAGCCTAAACTCTTTGAGCAAGTAATTTGGATATGATTTTGTGGACTACACTGCACAGACTTATAGGTCTAAATTGACTCAGGGATTCTGGATTATAGCATTTAGGGATCAGAGAAACTACTGTATGATTCCAATATTTTAGCATCATACCTGACTGAAAGAAGCTGTGCACTGCCCTCATGAGGTCTGATTTAATCAAGTTCCAAAAATGTTGATATAAAGCAGCTGTAATTTCATCCTCACCTGGTGTCGAACTATCTCGAGCTTTTTTTTCTTGTTTTTATCGAACCACTTAACTTCTTTTGACCCGATCAACCTCGTTTTTCATGTTGAGTCCATCTGTGATGTTTTTAAATGTGTTTGCTGAGTCTAGTTTGAGAAACCAAGTGTTCCAAAGTCCACAAAACTTCACGAACGAATTAGTTGAAACATGTTTGGCGAAGTATGAGTTTGTGTTTCCTTCTAAGGGTCAAGATAAGGTGTTAATCATATTATCTTGACTAATTGTCCAGGTGTGTTGTATTTATCAGAATTTTTAAGCCGTAAATTATCTATGTCTTGTTGGATTGGTATGATCAATGTATGCATGTAAACCATGTAGCCTACCGATGTGTGCTGTTCTGGCCGTCGTTACTGTTGTCCCCGTCGTTACAGTACGGTGCCCTTGTGAGGCAATCTCCCTAAGTAATGATAGGTCGTGCCCTTATGAGGCAAGTAAGTCCTTATGAAAGGCCGTGCCCTTATGAGGCATGTACTCCCGCCGTTAGGGTAATGAATCCCCATTCCGCGGCTAATGATAGATGTGTACAAAGGTGTAATATTAAGTGGTGTGTGAATATGAGATGTGACAGGATTTATTGATTATGTTCATGTTGCGATCATACCCTCTTTACATTATATATATTGTTTATGTGCATAGCAGTGAGCAAAGTGGTATGTGCTCACCCACATGTCTCCTCCCTCCTTTCAGGTTGAGCAGGTGGCGAGCATGACGAGGAAAGGACGAGTGGATGGTCATTGTTTTATGTTATTTGCTTCCATTTCTTATTATGATCATGTGGGTCTGACTTTATGAACCTGTCGTATTGGTTTTTCAGACATGTTAATTTGCTTTTGAACTTATGGTTTTGAAATATTGGGTTTTGGATTGTTTTGAAAACCTTATGTATGGATTCTTTTCATTTTCAACAATGTTAATTGGATATCATGTTGGAAGTGGTTATTCATGTTGAGTTATGGTGCTGAATAACATGTTAAAAGTTGTGCTTGGGTTAATGAAAACTACGTGAAAAATTTGTAATGAATCCCCGTGAGTTCAGATATGACTTAAACTATGATAATGCCCAGGTTAAAGATGATTTCGAAAAATGAATTTCAAAAATGTTATATTGATTTTTTTGAATGTCCGGAATTTCTTTAAAATCAAAGTGGGGCGTTACACTATTTTCTTATTCAGGGATTCAATTCCAGATTGAAATGTGAGGTTCATTATTTTGCCTTCATTTTTCATAGCCCCTTATTATCTGTTTCTCACCATGAAAAGAAACTGCATCCAATCATTCAATTTTTGAAGTCATAGAACTTTTTTTTTTCAAGATTCGAGCTCATTTTTGAATTCCTTACTAGTGCCCTCAAGCCATAATAGCATATAATATTTGACAGCGAACCTTGAACTCCCTCAAATTTTCAACTCTAATTTTTCTGCTTCTCAAATTAGGGTTTACAAGTGTTGGAAATTCTGGAATTAGGTATGATTCAATCTTTATTACTAGATTTAGAGCCACATGTAAAGTCAACTATAAAGTTGTAGTACACTTGTTCACACAGATTGAATTTTACCTTCCACGCCAGAAACTAATCCTTCAATGTCAGCATTTTATTAATCAATCCCCAAAACTGTATGAAAATTGATTAAAGTGGCAACATTGTGGGTCTTTTTTTTAAGACACCTTATATGATGGACCTTTTCAAAAAATGACCAACATAGTAGACTTGAAATTTTGCCTTCATTTTACCAATCACAGAGGCAAACACTAAACTAACACAATCTCTCTCTCTCTCTCTCTCTCTCTCTCTCTCTCTCTCTCTCTCTCTCTCTCTCTCTCACTCTCACTCTCTCTCGAGCAAGTTAAATTGTAGACTAATTGCTATATATCTTCCATGATCTTAAGATAAACAACTAACCATTGGTTCAATATTTTAGTTCTCTCATGATATTTTATCACCTTCCCGGTGTTTACAATCTCTTACCTTACAAACTTCTATGATTCCAGTAACTGACTATCTTTTCTCCAAATAGATCACAAGTATGCATAACTATCTCATGTAATAAATATAAATACAAAAAATTAGTAAGCGAATGATAAACGATGATGGATAAAAAAAACTATCTCGTAAATCTATATGAGTATAAAAAATCATAAAATGGCAGATAGTTAGCCACTAACATATTTTCAAAGCATTAATTTGATAGACACGTGAGTTCAATGAAGAAGAAAGAAAATAGAACTAATGTCGTCGTGTAACCCCCAATTTTCAATCTTGGCTCATTTAGCTCTTTTGTGCGTCTTTTGTTTATTACTACCCTCTAGATGTGTCCAAAAAGTCCCCAAACCAAGTTTCTAAGATATTTTTAATTGTTAGTGGTCGAACTCCGTCAAAATAGAAAATTAAATCACTAGTCAGGTGACTTACGGTTAAGTCACACGACTTGTGTGACCTGAAATCATCCATATTTTCTCGTCAACGCAAGACCTCACATGACACATATAGTCATATTAGGTCACACGAGTCATGTGATTTTACATAGAGTTGGTGCGAGTTCCTTCTCCATAGGGCTCGTGTTAAATTATACCCACCTCACACGAGTCGTGGATGTGGATCCTGTTGAATCTGATGCTCGCTTTTTTTTT
>CACSLK010027388.1:2483113-2495144 GCA_902706635.1 Striga hermonthica | reverse complement strand
AAAAAAACACAAGAGAAAAGGAGAAAAAGGCAGCGAAAATACTATACAACCTAAAATGAAGATAAAAGCATAAGAAAGACTAGACGGACCGAAAAGGCCTAAGAAAAGACCTAAAACGGGGGAAATGAAACACAAAATAGCAACGAAAATAGCAACAAAAACGGGACAAACAACTCCCCCACACTAAGACCTTTGTTCGTCCCGAACAAAGAAAAGAAAAGAAAACAAAAGAAAGCAAATAAACGAGCAAGGACAATGGTTCAAGCAAGACTAATCTCAAACCAATCAATCATGTCACGAAGAATTCAAATGATCACGAGAACACAAATCAACCATGAACTCAGTTATTTCGAATGACAAAGACTCTCGAGTACGAAAATATATTATATGCCTCACTCAGTTTCTTTTGCAAATATAAAGGAGGTGCACTCAAGTTGGTTATCAATCAATCATTCATAGATTTGCCAATCGTCTAACTCCTACTCTAAAACAATCAAAGACGTGAAACGATGAATCAAGAGGACTTCTCGGGTTGTAATGTAGGCTCTTTGGATCGGTAGGATACATATAGGCTAAGTGGCTAGATAAAAACAACTTCAACCCAATTCCATCACCCAACCGTGATCGTGAACACCTCCGGTTGTCAATCACCAACCGGTTCCTTCCTACGAACTCCAAAATCAACTACTTCCCAAGCAATTCCTTATATATATATATATATACATACATATATATATATATATATATATATTTAGAATGAAAAACCTTTTGGACATTTTTATCTAGGTTTAACCTTCGGGTTTTCTGCCCGAGTCTCCTAGACCAGTTTCTCGTACTCATTGCTCGGTCCCACTAATGATAGTGGTCCAGCACTTGGAGTATAATCCATTAGGTTTCTATTTTTTTTTTTTTTAACACAACTATTTACAACTCAACAATCGTCACCTCCAATTCATTCAATTCATCAATCCTCAACTTGATTCGGGCTTATCAAGGAAAGTATCAACAAGGCTCAAAAGGGGTAACGAGTGAGTATTATTTCCAGAAAGAAAAAGAAAAGAGAAAGCAAAAACAAGGAACGCCTCAATCATTTTCACGTCTCACGAATTCAATCAATTTATTTCGAAGTAGACTCGAGGCAAATCCTAGATGAATAATTTTCAAACCAACATCTCTCAATAAACAAGTATGGCTCAAGCCTCACAAGGTAGATAATGCCATCCAAAATAACCAAGCAAAATAGTCAAAATATGCTACTCATTTTCGAAATCACAACTTCTTAACTTGATCAATCGATCGTCAACTAATCTTACAATACACCAAAGTCCAAGCTCAGAAAGACACAACTAATCATCTTAAAAATAAAAAGACTAAACCGGCCCAAAATGCAAGAGAAAAGAAACAAAAGAAAACAACCTAAGACAAGAACTAGACCTGGTCCACCACATAGTCACGTAAGCACGTAAACTCCCCCACACTTAAAATCGGACAATGTCCCCATTGTCAATTCTCGGTGAAGGAGAGTAAACCATATAATGAACTCGACACGAAATAAAAGAAGCTATACAAAAATAAAAGAGAAAGAGAAAGAAAAGCGTACAAAGCACAGTGACAAGTCACTGTGCGTTCGGTGGTGGCGATGGTGGATGCTGGTACTGCTGCGCCTTCCAGGTGTCCCATCGGCTGTCATGGGCAGTCCAGTGCGCTTCGTTGATCCTCTTGAACTCGTTCCACTCCCTCTGCTGCTCCGCCCAACGCTCGTCGTTGGTCGCCACGAAGGACGTCCAACGGGCATCATTCTTCTTTATATACGAGTCGAGTCGCACATTGTGCGACGCGACTGCGGAATGGATGGCCCGATACTGCTCATCATTCCAGGCCTGGTTCTCCTCATACCGAGCTTGTTTCTCATCATATCGAGTCTGGAACGTGGAGAACCAAGTGGGAGGCTGCTGTGAAAATGCGCTCGGGTAGTCGCCCATCGCTGGCGGGGGCTGGTAGGTGCCGTGATCGGGCTGTGTCTGGGCCTCGGAGTCCTTATCGTCCTTGTCATGGGAGGCCGATCGGGCTGCACCATTGGATGTACCGGATCCCGTCTGGGATTGGTCGTCCGGTACAGGTAAGCCCATTTCTTTGCAGTAGGCCTTGTAGCTCTCCCGTTGGTGGACTGGGCGTGGAGTGGTAGCATTAATGAGGAAGTCACGAGCAAGGTATTTCTTGGAGAGATATGTGGGAGGCATTTTGGGGTCCTCAATCTCGACTCCGAAGTACTCGGCGAGCTGTGCTACCACATGGCCCAAGGTTGGACCTCGCCTAGAGTCGTTCCGCACATCGAAGAGTGAATCCTTCAAGTACTGTAGCATACTAACGGATTTTCCGTGGGAGATCGACCACAGAATAAAAACCTGTTGCTCGCTGACTTTGTTCAACTCCTTTTTGCCAAAGATCATGTGGGATAAGTATTTGTGAATCACCACAAGAGCGAGATCGCTGATTAATCCAGATGATGCGCCGGCCTTCTTATACTTTTCGCACGGTGAAATGGCCGCCCAATGCGGGTCGACTTTCCACCCCATGGGACTGTGACGGGTCGCGATCTAGGGCTTGAACTTGTATATGTCACGTAGCACCTTGTCGGTGATTTTGTATTCTTTACCCTCGAGACGGGCCGTGAGGTATTTCCCATTCTCATGCCGAGCGACCGTGCTAAAGAACTCGATGGTCAAGCTCCGATACGAGTAGACTTTCATTTCTTCAAACTCCTCAAGATCGAGCAACTTGAGGTATTGCTTGATGTCCTCTCCAATCTCGAGCTCGTCATTAAAGTAATCCCAATCGATTATTCGCAGTTTCAGAAACGGCTTGGAAGTAAGCCGTTGATATGCCGTAACCTCATCCATTGACTCGGCATCGAATGGGATGTGGTGGATTTCCCTTAAGGTTTGAGTCTCGGTTGCCGGGTCGGGGTTGGAGCTCGTGGATGCCGCCGCTTTGGACTTTGAAGTTGCGGGACCTTTTTTCTTTGAAGCATAGGTGGTGTTAACCATGATTACTTAGTTCGGGCAATTCGTCGAACACTTGGTGTGCGGGGTTCGGACTTGAGGGCTTTAGAGAAATTTGGAGATGGTCGAGCCCGGAGTTGGCCTCCTCGCGCCTCAACAATCGACCAATTCACAATATAGAAGAGCGACCCGTACCTCGTGATGTGAAATTTGACCGAGAAAGAGCAATTTCTGCGAGCTAGGGTTGTACGGTTTGGATGAACAATGAATGCTTCGAATTCACAGGTGCAAACGGCCGGAGATAGGTCGCCGGAGGGTGATGGACGGACGGTGGCCGGAGGATGATGGTCGGAAGATGGCGGTTTTGGAAAAGTTTGATGGTCGTGGTTACGGTTTGCTCGAGAGAGAGAGAGATTAATATTGTGGTGTGTTTGCTGTGAATGTCTGGCCGTCGGGTTTTTTTATTAAGTCACAGGGGTTAGTGCCGCTAACCCCCTAACCCATCTTAGCTGATAGTGTCTGTTCTAGAAAACCTGATAAGCGACACTAATAATTTCGGCCTTAGCGGCGCTAAGGCCTGCTTCCAATTTTTTTTTTTTTTTAAAAAAAAAAGAATGAAAGAAACTTATATATATATAAATAAAATATAAATAGATATAAATACATATAGTACAATTAAGTGCTCGGTTTTAAGCCGGGAGCTCGGCCTAAGTTCGATCAAGGATACGGTGGTTCGCCGAGACCAATAGTCTCGACATGGTGCTTTCCAAATTCTCCATCGAAGTACTGTTTGATCCTCTGTCCATTTACTACAAACAACTCGCCGTTCGTGGGGTTCCGGAGTCAGATGGCTCCAAGTGATAGCACTTCATCAATGATATAAGGTCCGCTCCATCGGGACTTAAGCTTCCCCGGAAAAAGACGAAGGCGAGAATTGAACAAGAGTACCTTCATGCCGGGCACGAGATTTTTTCGGACAATGGTCGAGTCGTGAAGCCTTTTAACCTTGTCCTTGTAAATTTTGGAATTGTCGTACGCCTCATTTCTCAACTCTTCAAGCTCTGAGAGTTGCAACACTCGCTCTCGTCCGGCTGCCTCGAGATCAAAATTCATCTTCTTAATGGCCCAAAATGCCTTATGCTCGATCTCGACCGGAAGGTGGCACGCCTTTCCATAGACAAGCCGGAACGGGCTCATCCCCAAAACTCCCTTATAAGCTGTGCGTTGGGCCCAGAGTGCATCATCGAGCCGGCTCGACCAATCTTTTCGAGACGAGTTCACCGTCTTCTCAAGAATGGTTTTGATTTGTTTGTTACTCGTCTCAACTTGGCCCGAAGTTTGTGGGTGGTATGGGGTGGCCACTTTGTGAGAAATCCCGTACTTCCTCATCAACTTCTCAAACACTCGGTTGTAAAAATGTTTGCCCCCGTCACTCACAATAGCTCGTGGAAATCCAAACCTACTCAAAACATGACTTTGCAAAAACTTGATCACAACGTTAGCATCACATGTCCTAGTGGGGATAGCCTCGACCCACTTGGACACGTAATCCACAGCAAGAAGTATATACTCAAAGCCAAAAGACTTGGGAAATGGTCCCATGAAGTCAATGCCCCATACATCAAAGATTTAAACTTGCAAATTATTCACAAGGGGCATCTCATTCCTTGGGCCAATATTTCGAATTCTTTGACAACGTTCACAAGACTTGCAAAATTCATAAGCATCTTTAAAAAGTGTAGGCCAGAATAAACCTGATTGGAGAACCTTAAAGGCGGTCTTTCGACCTCCATAATGTCCTCCACAATGAAGCTCGTGGCAGAAGGTAAGGACATCCAATTGCTCCTCTTCGGGCACACATCTCCGAAGAATGTCATCTTTCCCCATCTTGAAGAGGAATGGGTCATCCCAAAAATAGCTCCTGCACATCAAAACAAACCGTTTCCTCTCTTGGGAAGAGAGGTTAGCCAACAAAACACCATCTGATAGATAATTCACTATGTCTGCATACCAAGGAACACTAGTTACTTCACTCGCATGTTCATATGGAAAATCGTCATTTATACAAAATTGCTCATGCAATGCAAGCGAAGAATCGGAAGGAACAATGCGAGACAAGTGGTCAGTCCTATCACGAATTTCGACATCAAACTCTTGCAACAATAAAATCCACCGAATAAGCCTAGGTTTCGACTGAGTTTTACTCAAAAGATACCTAAGAGCTGCATGATCAGAATGCACAATCACTTTAGATCCCATGATGTAGGACCTAAATTTTTCAAGAGAAAACACAAAGCTAATAGCTCTTTTTCGGTAGTGGTGTAGTTCAACTGAGCACCGTTTAAGGTCAAACTAGCATAATAAATTACTCGAAGTAACTTATCAACTCGCTGGCCCAAAACGGCCCCAACAGCAAGGTTCAATGCATCACACATAATCTCAAATGGCAAGGACCAATCAGGTGCAATCACAACGGGAGCAGTCACAAGCTTATTTTTCAATATATCAAAAGCACCTAAACATGCATCATCAAACACAAATGGCACATCATTGGCAAGCAAGTGACACAAAGGCTGGCTAATGTTTGAAAAATCTTTAGTAAATCTCCTATAAAAGCCAGCATGACCCAAAAAGCTTCGAACACCTTTCACATTCACCGGCGGGAGAAGTTTTTCAATAACATCAACTTTTGCTTTATCAACCTCAATCCCCCGACTAGACACTACATGCCCTAGCACAACTCAACTAGTCACCATAAAGTGACTTTTCTCCCAACTCAAGGTCAAGTTCGACTCAATGCATCTCTCAAGAACACGAGATAAATTATGGAGACAATTAGAAAATGAAGTACCAAAAATAGAGAAGTCATCCATAAATACCTGTAAGCAATCCTCGAGCATGTCGGAGAATATGGAGAACATGCACCGTTGGAAGGTCCCGGGTGCATTGCACAGGCCGAAGGGCATACGTCTGAAGGCAAACGTGCCGAATGGGCACGCGAAGGTCGTCTTGGGCTGATCCTCTGGAGCTATGGCCACTTGGTAGTAGCCCGAGAGGCCATCTAGGAAGCAATAGAACTGGTGGCCTGAGAGACGGTCGAGAATCTGATCAATGAACGACAACAGAAAGTGGTCCTTTTTTGTTACGACATTGAGTCGTCGGTAATCAATGCACATTCTCCACCTGGTAGTGATACGGGTGGGGACCATCTCTTTCTTTTCATTCTCGATGACGGTGATGCCCCCTTTCTTAGGCACCACATGGATCGGGCTGACCCACTCACTGTCAGCTACTGGATAAATTAGTCCCTCTGCATAAAGTTTAAGTACCTCCTTCTTCACAACCTCCCACGTTGGCTATCCCGAAATGGTTTGGCACCCTCCTCTAGAATGATCCGGTGCATACACGTGGAAGGGCTGATGCCCTTAATGTCACCCAGGTTCCAACTAATGGCCTTTTGATTCTTCTTAAGCACTTTGATCAGCTCCTTCTCTTCGTCCCGATTAATCTCGGAAAAGATGATAACCGGCTTTAGCTTCTCATCATCAAGGAAGACGTACTTGAGGTGACGAGGTAACTCTTTCAACTCTAGCGTTGGTGGGGCCTTCGGTCTCGGTTCCTCGACCTCCATCAGCTCAATAAACGGTCCTTCTTCCTCTTCGAGATCGGGCAATGACCTCTCTTCCAAGTCTCGTATGGCCATCTCCTCGATAAAAGGATCACTCACATCAACGAACGAACACTCCTCCACAAAATTCACCGAGGATGCTGAGGTAGCTTCTCGGACGGAAATGGACACGGACTCTCCTAGGACTGTCATGTTCAATGTCCCATTCTTCACGTCAATGAGTGTGTTGGTGGTGGCCATGAATGGTCTGCCAAGAAGGATTGTGTGGTCCTTCCCATTCTCATGTACGTCCCCCACATCGAGCACCTCAAAGTCCACCGGGACGATAAGCTTTCCCACACGAACAAGAACATCTTCCACCACTCTTTTGGGGTATCGAATAGAACGGTCAACAAGTTGAAGGAACATACGGATTGGTCTCAAATCTCCTAGACCGAGCCGCTGGAAGATAGAAAACAACATAAGATTGATTCCCGCTCCGAGGTCAAGCATCCCCGAGACTTCTTTGCCATTCCCGAGAGCAATCTTTATCATGAATCCTCTGGGGTCTCGTTCTTTCTTCGGAAGATCATGCTGCATGGCACTAGCCGCCTCATAGACCACTACTTTCTCCCCATCGCCGAACTTCCTCTTCTTGGTGACCAAATCCTTGAAAAACTTCAAATATGACGGCATGTTCTTGATCACATCTAAGAGAGGCAAGTTCACGTTGACCTTCGAAAGCATGTTGTAGAGGTTCCGGAATTGCTGCTCTTGCTTCTCGTCTCAGAGTCTACTCGAAAAAGGAATGCGTGGCTTGTAAGGGTTTGGAGACTTGTGAAGCAAAGGACTCTCTGTTGGTTTTCCCGAGTCAGTTTCTGTGCTCTTCGTACTCTCCTCAGGTTCTTTGGGCTGGTCGGTTGGTTTAGGGTCATCAGGCTCGGGCATTCTCACTTTGTTGTCCACTTTCTTACCGCTCCTCAACACAGTTATTGCTTTTGATTGCTCAGGCTGGCTCGGAAGTTTTCTTTTGTCGGACTCGGCCTCTATGTTCCCGACTCTCGTGGCCAGTTGGCCCACTTGCCTCTCAAGACGCTTAATCGATGAATCTTGGTTCGTGATGAACTGAAGGATCTTGTCCAGCTTGTCATCTTGGTTTGACGAGCTCGATCCGGACCCTTGGGCTTTTTGTTTTGGTTGCTGCTGTTGTTGGTAGTTCAGACGGGGTATGAAGTTGGGATGAGATTGCTGCTGCATGAGGTTGGGTCGAGGCTGCTGTTAGTTGAAGTTTGGACGAGGTGGCTGGAGGGTGTTGTTGTTGTTGGACCACGAGAAGTGTGGGTGGTTTCTCCACCCTGGATTGTAAGTGTTAGAGAAGGGGTCGTTGGGCTGCCGGTTCTGATATCCTTGAAGAGCATTGACGTCGGCATATTGCTCTCCAAGGTCCTGATCGAATGCCGATGGGCACACCTCTGACCGATGTCCTTGAGCTCCACACGCCCTGCATGTGTCCACTGCCATGGTTTGTACTGGCTGCATTGTCTGAGCATTCATTAGCCGCATTTGCTCCGTCAGCTCGGCTATCTTATGGGCCATCATGTCTCGTCCCGAAGATACTTCATTGACCACCGCTCTCTTTCCTCGACTGCTCTTTTGAGACGAGCTAGAACTCAACGCCTCAAAGATATCCATCATCTCCTCCGCTGTTCTCGCCCCAATGTCTCCACCAGCTGCATTGTCCACCATGTACTGAAGGTTCTGGTGGAAAGAATCGTTGAAGCCGTTCATCAAAAGGGCTGGAGGAAGATTGTGATGTGGGCACTGCCTCTGTAGGTCCTTGAAGCGTTCCCACGCTTCGTGAAGTGGCTCGTGCGGTTGTTGGGCAAACGAGACAATTTGGGACCTCAGCTCTTGAGTTTTCTGGTGGGAATAATACCTCCCGATGAACTTTGAGTACACTTTCTCCCAAGTGGTAAGTGAATTTGGAGCAAGTGTCATAAACCAAGCCTTAGACCGGTCCTTGAGAGTATCCGGAAAGCACCTCATCTTCAACTGATCCTCGTTCAGCCCGTGAAGTGGAAAGGTTTGGAGCACGTTGTAGAATTCTCGTATAAAGTGGAGCGGGTCTTCGTTAGGTAGGCCATGGAAGGATGGAAGTTTGTTGTAGTTAATGGTTTTGAGCTCATAGTTTTGAGCTGCCATCCCTAGTCTGATGCACGACGTCACTGGCCCAATAACCGGTTGAGCCAAATCACGAAGAAGAGACTTGGGAGGATTGTTGACCTTCTCATCTTGCTCATTCTGTGCCATGTCGGTTTGGTCTTCTGACAAAAATGATAATGGTGCAAGAATAGCTAGTAAATCTCGTAAGTCTTGTTGGATGGATTCGTCGTTTGGAATGATTACACGACCACTCCTGGTGCGCATAAACACAAACAACAAAAACGTCATGGGCACCAGATAGACGAGAGAAAGAACAAGGAAAAACAAATTAAAGGAAATCACTACAACTAAACAAAGAAATAAACAAAAGAAACACAAAAATCAAGAAATCACAAAAACAAGAGAAACACTGAAAATAAAATGAATAGGCGCACAAAATAAGTCATAAACCCTCCCCGACAATGGCACCAATTTGGTGTAAGTATTTTTACCGGAGTAGAATCAAGAGATTCGAACACCGGGTCGTATCACAAGGAAGGTCGGCCAGATTATTTTGCACGTATATTCAATCACACGAAATGATAAATGAAAGTCCTAAACACTCTAATTCAAGATTGATGGTTTGATTTAACAACTTCTAATTGGAAAGCAAGTAATTATGAAAGCAAGACAATCAATTCCAAACTCACAGCTCAAACACAAATTCCAATAGTTTAAAGGGACTAGGGTATCAGGGACAATCGTTTCCGGTTCTCAATGCATTTAGCGGGAATCAATTACTCGGCTAACAGAGTTATAGACCAATTCATCTAGAGATTCATCCTCAATATCTCACGAAACAAGAGAATAAACATAAACGAACAATCATCAAGTCAATTAGCACATAGGCAATACATCTCCGAACAAGCCTACTCTAAACGAGCCGAGGTCGATCGATTTCTCCCCTTTCAGTTCTAAAATCGATTAAATTAATTAGGATGGTGATCAGTCATCTAACCATAGGTTTAAAATAACTCGAATAGATAGAGCAATCAACATTCTCAAAAACAAAATTGAACCGGAACAATTATCCCCTAACCCTAGTTAACGAATCTAGCCACTCATTGCAATTTCAACACAAGAATACATAGCAATCCAAACACAAAACATCATAATTAAATGAGAAAGGGTGCTTACGATTGATAAGAAAAATCAATGTCGAAAACAAAAGCAATCCAAATCCGAAAACGAAATCCAAAAGCTAAATCTTGAGGTTTTTCACCTTCAACATTAAATCCAAGCCAAAACCAAGAGAAAAAAATGTTCTAAGAGTCTCAAAAGTAAAGAAAACGAAGTCTGAATAATGGAAAAAACGCCCCCCAATCGATCTAATCACTTCCCATTTTTGAATCCCATGAAAATCGCATCAGACATAAAGAAGACCTTAGCGGCGCTAAGGTCTTAGCGCCGCTAAGGCATGTAAACTGCCAATCTCTGTCCGCGGGGAAAATCCAAAGCGCCGCTATCCCCCATGTCTTAGCGGCGCTAAGCCTGGGCTGCTTCCAAAAATTTGATATTTTGGTTTCGTGAGCTCTCGTCTAGCATTTCCCGGGTTCTGCCCGGGTTGTAGTTTCAACCTCCGCTTGTTTTGGTCACACGAGCCAACTTGGAATCCTAAGAACTGGACACGAGCGTTGCTTCGTCATTTATAACCTGAAAACCACCACAATCGAACAAACACAAAAAAAAAAACACAAGAGAAAAGGAGAAAAAGGCAGCGAAAATACTATACAACCTAAAATGAAGATAAAAGCATTAGAAAGACTAGACGGACCGAAAAGGCCTAAGAAAAGACCTAAAACGGGGGAAATGAAACACAAAATAGCAACAAAAACGGGACAAACATAACACTACTACGAGCACAAGCAAAATTGATTGAATCAATGTGTCCTTATTGAGTGGTATTTTACTTTGTACCAGGACATCCTTGTACTCATCGCCATTATAGAAAAATTGAGGAGAGATTTTAAGAAGGCATACACACTATAGTGCTTTCACTACATAACAGTGAATCGAACACGAACCCCGAACCTCGTGCTGAAGCTAGATATTGCTAAGGCATATGATAGGGTCGAGTGGTCATTTCTCAGGGAGGTACTATTTCGGTTGGGATTCCCCAATCGTTGGATTAGCTTTGTGGAGGCGTGGGTGGAGCACTGCACGTTCTCCGTTTTGATTAATGGTAGCCCCACAACTTTCTTCCCATCTACCTGTGGCTTGCGTCAGGGGGATCCCTTATCCCTTTCCCTTTTTGTTCTGGTGGCTGACTATCTTTCTCGCTGTCTTGACAGCTTCATTCGCGATACCCCGAGGATGACCTAAGTACGCGTGGCTGTGGGCCTCCCATATCCCACCTATCTTACGCGGATGACATTATCATTTTCACTCGTGCGAATGATAATGGGCTAGTCGATCTCATGAGTCTCTTGGACCACTATAGTGAGACTTCTGGCCAGCTTGTCAGTGTCAGTAAGAGCACTTTTATCATGGACCACCACATTGTAGACCAGTGGGCTCACCGATTTTACGAGCGCACTGGTTTCGCTCGGGGATACTTACCCACCCCTTACCTTGGGTCCCCCCTGTACAAGGGTCATATATCGCATGAGCTTTTCGTAGACGTCCGTCAGAGGATGATCGAACGGATTTCCGGTTGGTCGCATAGACACCTTTCCTTCGGAGGCCGTCTTGCTTTGATAAAGAGCACTCTTTGCGCCCTCCATCTTCACCTTCTCGCGGTTCTCGACCCCTATTTGTCCACGATTCACGAGCTTGATCAGATCTTAGCCCGCTATTTTTGGAGCCATGGTGAGGGCTCGCGAGGCCGGCGGCAGACCCACTGGGTGAAGTGGGACTCCGCTTGTCGGCCTTATTCAGAGGGTGGCCTCGGAATTCGGCGCTTCTCGAATATTGTCATTGCATTTTCTTACAAGATGTGGTGGCGTTTTAGGGAGGGCAAGTCTCTTTGGGCTTAGTACCTCCACCGGAAGTATTGTCCCGTTGGAGCTGCCCATCCTTGTAGGGTGACGACCACTGCTCGTGATAGTCGACAGTGGAGACGGCTCACCATTGTGGGTAGGCGTGTGCAAAGCACTTTTTTGGACCTTGGGCTCTGGGGAGGTTAGATTCTGGGATGAGTGGTGGTGCGGAGAGGCCCCCCTTTCGAGTACTAGGCCGGTCACTCATCTGCCTTTCATGCAGGTGAAGGATCTTTGGACGG
>CACSLK010027388.1:2454212-2479202 GCA_902706635.1 Striga hermonthica | reverse complement strand
ACTTTCATACCCATACCAAATAAAATTCATACCACTTATTTTATTTTCAAAATTAAATACAGTTCTATCCATACCAAATGAAATTCATATCATTTAAATTTGGACATTTCATGCCAAAATAAAACCGCCCTCATTTTATTAATCTTAATACTCAAATATTATTTTATTCTAATACTTAGTGTCATATAATATTATTATTATTTTTTTTTAAAA
This sequence comes from Striga hermonthica, assembly GCA_902706635.1. Lineage (NCBI taxonomy): Eukaryota > Viridiplantae > Streptophyta > Magnoliopsida > Lamiales > Orobanchaceae > Striga > Striga hermonthica. The sequence continues at coordinate 2,478,989 of CACSLK010027388.1, read as the reverse complement.
TTAACAGCCCAATTTTATTATATGCAAATATTTGATATTTCTAACAAACAAAATTTTAAACTCTAATAGCTTACGCAACACGAATTTTCTACTTATGCTGCGTAGTATAAGAGCCAAACACGACGAATTACGTTATAAATATTTTAAAACACTAAAAGAAATATAATTTCAATATAAATGGCCATTGAGGCGGGATTATATTATTTATTGTGAAATCCCGTGCGTCAAGAAGGACTAAAATTTTAGATATTTATTTGTTGAAAATTAAGCACATCATTTATTTTTCAAAAGAAAATAAATAAATACTATGATACGACATCAACCAATTTACTGAGTGATATATCATGTTTATTATTTTCATATATGGAATGTTTCTCCTAAGTGATTTTAAATAATATATCACACAGTAAATTGCAATTAAAATCACTTAAGAGATGAAGTGTATTAGTGGTGTTTGTTCATTAGTGTGTTGAGTTCGTGACCAATTTGTGATTAAACTTAATTAAACACATTTAAATCTCATAGAAACTAATGTGAGAGTGATAACGGGTCATATAAACATCATTTAAAACCGAAGTTTGGTGTTTTTTATGTTCGTCGGAGTAGGTACTAAAGCCCCGATATCTGGTAATAAAACCCCAAAAGATGGTACTATCTTAGTCTAGGTCTGATACCAATTTTTGTAAATGTTGACCAAAATTGAAGGAATCTATTTTGGTTGACCAAAAGTAGGCACTATTTGATTAAAAACAGGTACTACGCAGAAGAAGAAGTAGTACTATTTTTGTGAAAAGTGGTACCCTTTTAGTAATCGTGAGTTTTTTAATCCTCTATGTCTATCATGCCACGTGGATGGTTCACGCGCGATTTGGTTGAGAAATAAGTAGAATTTAGTGTAGTCATATATGATCATTCAATGAGATAAAGTGTATCATTCAATGAGATGAAGTGTATTAGTAGTGTTTATTCATTAGTGTGTTGAGTTCGTGACTAATTTGCGATTAAACTTAATTAAACACATTTTAAATATCATAGAAACTAGTGTGAGAGTGATAATGGGTCATATATACATCATTTGAGAATGAAATTTGGTGTTTTTTTTTTGTTTTATGTTCGTCGGAGTTGGTAATAAAGACTCGATATCTGGTACTAAAACACCAAAAGCTGGTACTATCTTAGTCTAGGTCTGGTACCAATTTTTTAAATGTTGACTAAAATTGAAGTAATCCATTTTCGTTGACCAATAGTAGGTACTAATTGATTAAAAACAAGTACTATGCAGAAGAAAAAACAATACTATTTTTGACAAAACTGGTACCATTTTAGGAATCTTGAGATTTTTAATCCTCCATGTCTACCATGCCACATAGATCGTTCACGTGTGATTTGGTTGAGAAATAGTGGAAGTTAAAAAATATATGTAGGGTTTAGAGTACTCATGTATGATCCTTCAATGAAAAGAAGTGTATCATTCAATGTTGAAAATTCTCACTTATGGGAGCGAAAATTTTCTTGGTGAGGCCACTATTCCTTCGGTGAAGGTTTGAGTTCAGGATTTGTGAGTGTTTGCGTTTAGGTTTTGTGATGGTTTTTCTCGATTCTTTTTTGGTCAAGGCCAAATTTGGGGGCTTAGCATTCCAGGTGGTATGGATCTTAACCAAAATTGCAATAGGGAAGAAGATTTAGCGTTTCAATTGGGTAAATTTTCACTCTCAAAGAAGGAAGTGGGGGAAATCGAATTGAGAATGTGGATATCAAGGCCAGAGCAGAGGATTGTGAAAGAATTCTATTTGGGAAAATTATTAACGATCGAAAAGCGGGCCTGCTGGGGCTGAAGAGAACCATGACATCGATATGGAAGATTTCAAATGCCATGGAGGTAAGGGAATTGGAGTTAATTTCTTCCTATTTGTGTTTGCAGACAAGGAAGATGTGCAGAAGGTAGCTGCCGGCCAGAATTAGATGTACGAAATTCAATTTTAATATTAAAGGAATGGATGCACAAAAATCACCCATGTTTTGATGAACTGCACATCTGGGTTCAGGTGCATAATATTCCCTTTAATTGGTGAGTGCAGAAGTGGTTATTAAGGTTGGAAATGTTTTCAAAGGGATTGAAAATACAATGGGAAATTCTGGGGGGCGCTTTCTTAGACTACTGGTGATAGTGGATCTGAAAGAAGCGTTACCTCGGTGTACCAACATAAGACTTGGCAACCAGAAAGTTTAGGTTCAATTCCAATACAAGAGGCTGGTAAATTTATGCTACTATTGTGGGAAGATTGTACATCTGGTATGACCTGTGAAAAAAAAAAGAACGTGATGTAACCAACAACTCTTTAAGGGAAGCTCAATTTGGTGAGTGGATCAAAGCTTCAGTGACTATACTTTCCTCCAATTAGAGTCAAGGCACTAGGTCAGATCCATCAAGAAGTCCTACTGCAAATCCTACTCCGCCAAAAAATATCTCGGCATTAAGATCACCTGATGAGGAGATCACAAAGGACAACTAGAGTATGCAAGTGTTAGCTATTGAGGTGGGGGAGGAAGCTGAGGGAAGTACCAATGCAGACAGTACCTCATTGTAATGGGAGGGTTTCCCAGTTACCCGACCGACGGATAGGACTTAGAGAGTCTTCGGGCTTAATTCCAAGAAACCTAGAATCGGACCCAAGGACCTACAATGAGGCACTCCAAGATAAAGATGCAGAATCATGGAATGTTGAAATGAATGCTGAAATTGGGTCAATGGACTCTAATCAGGTCTGTGATCTTGTAGAACCACCCGATGGGATAGAACCCATTGGATTCAAGTGGATTTACAAGAGAAAGAGATGATCGGACGGAGAGGTGTGTGTAATAGCCCACTATGTTATTAATGTAAAGTACGTGTTTAATCCCGTAATATTCATGTTATGCTCAGATAATTTCAAAGTAATTAATTTTATGTGTTATAAGTTAATCCACGCTCAATCGCACGTTACCGAGCTTAATTTCATTGATCATGCGCTAATCGCTCTATCAAGTGGCCTAATCGGCCATTGATCGTACGCTAAGCCAACTACTACACCTAATCATCCTTAATTAGCATAAGTCGTGCTTGTCTAGCTTAATGACCGAGAGATTGGAATAAATTGTCATGTGCCTTCATTATCATGCCTATGACATAGAGTAATGACCAAGCAAAATTCATGTGACTAAGCTACTTAGATGAAAGCCACATGGTTAATGACTAATAAAGTAGAAGGCCAACTAAGGCCTTAAACGTTTGGCAAGTGGCGTGCGCCGATTGGCCACGCCCTTGACTTCCATTTTCACCCAATTTCACCATCCTTCAGCCTTCTATAAATCAGAGTATTGGGGTGAAATTATAGCTTAATACTTAAGCTATACACTAAGCAAAGGTTAAGAGAAGTTAAGTATTTCCTAGCGCACGTACGCACGGTAGCAACCGCAAGCTACTGGACGCACGCAAGTCACGTATTGTTCTCGGAGCAATTGAGAAGGTAATCTCATCCTGACCCTGTTTTAATGTTAATATTATCATGTTGAGTCCAAATCGTATGTCTAAGCTCATGAGTAGGCCATAATTTCTCTCGATCGTACCATTTAAGCCATGTCGAGCCCTATTCATTTTATTTGGCAACTCCCGAGCGATTCATGTTTCATTAGTCATTATTGGATATATTATGTGTAGTCATGTATTAATTGTCGGGAGAAGTCGTCAATCGGTCGAAGGAATTGCTTGGAGTCGTGGACGACGCACGTAGCGCACGCCACGACCGGCTTAAGTGATATCATGTCAATTGAATTACGTTCATAAGCTTCCGACCGATATATCTATTTTTGATTCTCTTACGTTATTTGAAGTTCATCTATGTAATCATGGGCGGAGAAGGTAGCCGGACGGCCGGCAAGGGCCGGTCGTAGCCGCTCTGCCCGCACACAGCGGTCACAGCGTGTCGGCAGTCAGGCAGTCGAGCAGGTGATGTGCGTGTATGCCCAGTTGAGCATCGCGTACAGCCTCTGCCCGCAACAATCGATAGTCGGCCAGTGCCCAGTGCACGCCGACACGTCCCAGCGCACGCAGTGCGCTCAACCGCACGCCAGTCAACCTCGGCCAGTGCTCGACAGCACGCCCAAGTGTCCAGTACCGTCAGGGTCGCTCGGGAGCACCCGAGCGGTATCAGTTCACGTCATTCAGTGCCAGTCCGCGCGTCCATGTGCCCAGTTGCCTGTTGTGGCACTCGGTAGCGCCCGGCAGTGCCCAGTTGCGCAAGTGCCGGCACCCGTAGTGCCCGACGGTGCCAATTGCCACGCCACGAGTCCAGTCAATCGTCGGCTGTGCTCAGCAAGCACCCGATGGTCCTGTCAAGTGCGCGCGTTGCACCAGTTGAACGCCAACGCCCGAGGGCGTGTCCAATCGGCTCAGGCTAACGCCTGTTGTGCCCAACGAGGTTTAGGCCACGCCGGCAGTGCCCAGTGGCCTGCCAGCGTACGCGGACGTCCATGCCCGTGCACAACCAGCAAGGCCAGCTGTGCCTAAGCCGAGTCAGTCCATGCCAACGACCAGGCTCGAGCACTAGCAGGCCCAGCGCGGGACCGAGCCGGTTGGTCGAGCCAGCGGCCGACCACCCAGCCACAGCAGGCCGGCGGTCCGGCCAACCAGCAAACTGGCCGGTTTAGACCAGTTTATCTCACATTTTAATATTTATTGATCCGGTTCATGTTCACGTCAGTAGTTTCAGTTAAATTCCGGGTCCGTCAGGTTCAGTAAATTCATGTCAGTAGAGTTTCGATTTTAAACCAGTTCCGATTATACTGGTTAAGTTCAAATGTTATTTCAAGTCAAGTCGAGCATCTTAACAGTTAAATTTATTAAGTCTGAGCATAGTACTTAGTATTTGTTTATATCATGTTACAGTTTGATCAGTCTACAGTCATCAGCACTACCATTTTCATATCAACGGTTCAGGTGGGGACTCAGACTGGGTATTACATTGATTATAATTACTCTACCATGTTTGAGGTATGTATCACGTTATGTTATGTATCCGCTTGGAATGGTCGCCGGTCCATTATGGGTTCTAGTGGCCTAGTCTGCCCACTAGAGTGTACACATGGTGTCCGGCATTTTCATGCTGGCAGATGAGGTAACGGTTATGAGGTAACGGTTATGTGATGGTAATGGTTTACCGGTTCAAGTTGATGGTTATGTATATGCCAGGGATCATGATATTGTTATTATTTTCACTGTTTACTTTAGTATGGGTTCCTACTGAGCACAGTGGATTTTAGTGCTCACGCCCCATGTTTATCTATGTTTTTCAGGTCACAGAGTCGGACCGGAGGTGTGAGCTGACGGGCAGTTCATGATCATGTTTATGCAGTTTGAATTTAGCATAGCAGTGCTGTTACTATCTCCCGTAGTTTGAATTATATGTTTTGCCACGCTACGTTTTTCTGCTGACCTTCACTGTTTGTCAAACATAGCCTTTTGGTCCGATTTACCAGTCGGATTGTTTATATTATGATAAACCATTAAAAACTAAAATAGAGATAACGGATTTCAAAGTCAAGTAAGGAGTTATGGTAGAACTCTGAGTCATGATTTCGCAAATTAATAAGTATTTTCAAGTATCATTTTGCAAAAATTTTACTCTGATATTTATGACATAGCGGGGTGTTACAGTTGGTATCAGAGCACATTTCTGCATCTCTGAATATTTTATGAGTCAGAAATTTTTATAAAACCTGAACAAGTCACGCTCACGCCTCGCCGACTACCAGGTACGTGCTGATTCATGTTTTAAATTATAAACAAATGACTATGTCTATGCTCAGTAGAATCCACAGTTATGAATTAGTTAGGATGCTCAAGTTATGTTCAGGATTTATAGTCCAGCATGTATAGAATTCAATGTCAATATTTCGAGGTCATGTTAAGCAACTCGTCAAGAGATTTGTGCACTTTATTAATCAGTTAAAGTATTTGTCCTGTGTCTGATAATGTTGAACGTTTCCAATATTTAGATGCCGCCACGTAGGGATCCAGATCATCAGGAGGTTCCCCAGGCCACCGTAGTCACTTAGTTTCGCGACTACCATCTGAAAAAATTCTCCGGCCAGGGAGATCCTCGAATTGTTGACGAGTGGGTCCAGGGCCTCGAAATGATTTTCGAGGTCATGGACTGCCCCAACCGCTATCGTGTTCTATGCGCACAGATCCAATTGACGGGTGACGCACGTCTCTGGTAGAACGTCTACTGGAGAATGCGTCCCAGGCGAAAAGGAAGGTTGTACGTGGGACAAGTTCAAGGAGTTAATATGTGAAAAATATTATCCCAAATACTATCGAGCAGACATAGAGCGTCAATTTATGGCGCTCAAACAAGGTACTCGTGCAATGGACGAGTACAAGCGAGAATTCACTCGACTTGGAGCCTTTGTTCCCGATCTGGTGAGCACGGAAGCAAAAAGATCGTGACGTTTCACTGACGGGATTTTTCCAGCAATCCGTCATAATATTGTAGGTCACGGCGTCCAGACCTATGCCCGTACTGTCACCATAGCCCAGGAGGTTGACGCCAGCATCCAGAGGGAGGCCAACTACGATCGTCTTCAGCCATTTGCCCCTACCCAATTATCCTCAGCCCCACCAGTTCAACCAGCTGCTCCCAACAACCGAAGGACAAAAAGAGAAAGGGGAAAGGCTTCCAGACTGATAGGAGGATTCGTCCGAGACAACCAGGTGCAGCCAAACCACAACAGGTTACACCATGCACTACTTGTGGACGACCCCATCGTGGAGAGTGTCATTTCGGCCAGGACATTTGCTACTTTTGTCATGAGCCCAGACATTTTGTTAGTCGCTGTCCAAAGCGACCTCAGCAACCACCACAACAGCAACAACAGCAACATCAGCCTAGAAAACAGGCCCCGAGGCCACCCCAGCAGCAACAACGAGATAGCATGCTCGTGTTTATGTTGTAGACCAGGCCGAGGCGGATCAATACCCAGGTACTATGTCTGGGATGATTATGCTAAACGATGTTCCTGTTTTTGCCTTATTTGATACTGGAGAAACTCACTCTTTTTATATTACGATGATGTCTTGATGCCATTGGAGTACATTTTATTACCGCTGTCGATCCTCTCGAGGTGAGTTTAGCCTCGAGACGAAAGATAGTGACCGATGCCAAAGCTACTAATCTCAGCCTTTCTATCAGTGGCCGTATCTTGACTACCGACGCTTATGTTCTCGAGATGAGGGACTTTGACCTTATTCTCGGTATGGATTGGCTAACATATTTCCATGCAGATATTTGATGCCATGACCGGGAGATTACTCTTTATCTTCCGGGAGACGATCATATTACTTTCTTTGGCACCAAGACTCGTTCTTTACCTCATGTTATTTCCATGGCGAAAGCCAAAAAGATATTACGACGAGGTGATTTCCAGGGTTATCTTGTGAGCCTTGTCAGTGATGAATCGAAAGCACGGACACTTGACGACATTCCTATTATTCGTGAGTTTGTGGATGTGTTTCTGGATCAACTTCCAGGAGGACCACCCAACCGGTAGGTAGAGTTCTCTATTGATCTTGTTCCAGAAGCCGGCCCAGTTTCTAAAGCACCTTATCGAATGGCGCCAAAAGAATTGCAAGAGCTCAAGTCTCAAATTCAGGAGTTATTGAAACTCGGTTTTATTCGGCCGAGTGTTTAACCATGGGGAGCAACCGTTCTTTTTTTAAGAAGAATGACGGTTCTATGCGCATGTGTATTGATTACCCGGATCTCATCCGGTTAACCATCAAGAACAAATATCCGCTTCCCAGGATTGACGACTTGTTCGACCAGCTGAGGGGAGCCTGTGAATTTTCCTAGATTGATTTATGATCAGGTTACCATCAGTTGAAGATCAAGGAGTCAGATATTGCAAAGACCGCTTTTTGTACCCGGTACGGTCATTATGAGTTCGTAGTTATGCCATTTGGCCTCAGCAATGCTCCAACGGTTTTTATGGACTTGATGAACCGTATATTCCACCCTTACCTCGATCAGTTTGTTATTGTTTTAATTGATGATATTCTAATCTACTCCAAGAGCCAGAAGGAGCACGAGGTGCATCTGAGGGTTGTTCTTGAAACCCTTAGACGTGAAAAGTTATATGCTAAATTCTCCAAATGTGAATTCTAGCTCCAGCGAGTAGCCTTTCTTGGTCATGTTATTACTCAGGCAGGTATCGAGGTTGATCCATCCAAAGTCGCCGCTGTTCAGAATTGGTCGACACCAAAGAATCCATTTGAGGTTCACAGTTTCCTCGGTTTAGCAGGCTATTATCGCAGGTTTATCGAGGGCTTTTCCAAGATTGCCCTTCCTTTATCCCAGCTGATGCGGAAATCTGTGAAATTCAAGTGTACTGATCAATGTGAATCCATCTTTCAGGAGCTCAAGAAGAGGCTTACCACAGCACCGGTGTTGACTATTCCAGATCCTTCTCGGAGTTTCACTATCTTTAGTGATGCTTCAAGACAGGGTTTAGGATGTGTACTTATGCAAGATGGCCAGGTCGTTGCTTATGCTTCACGCCAATTAAAGCCTCATGAACAGATTTATCCTACGCACGACTTGGAGCTAGCAGCGGTGGTTCATGCCCTGAAGATTTGGCAACATTATTTATACGGCGGTTGATGTGAGATTTTCACTGATCACAAGAGCTTACAGTATATTTTCACTCAAAAAGAGCTCAACATGCATCAACATCGTTGGCTAGAGCTTGTCAAAGACTATGATTGTACTATCCAATACCATCCGGGGAAAGCGAATGTTGTTGCTGATGCCCTAAGCCACAAGGTAAAGGGTGACTTCACTTATGTTGCTACTCAGCAGAGCCATCTTATCCAGGAGTTCGCCCCGATGCGGATTCAGGTTGTTGATGCACTTCCTACAACGATCACGGGGAGTGTTAGTTCTATGCAGGTCCAACCTACATTGAGGGAAAGGATCCGACGGGAGCAGGCTTCTGATGAATTTGTTCGTGCTATTGATGCCAAAGTCCACGCCGGAGGCATTGAGGGTTTCCACTGAGGCACAGATGGAGCCTTGGAGTTTCGAGGCAGGATTGTTGTACCAAAAGTCGAGGCTTTGCGGAAGGAGATACTGACCGAAGCTCATACCGCGCCCTATTTAGCCCATCTATGAAGCACAAAGATGTATCACGACTTGAAAAAGTCGTTCTGGTGGAGAGGGATGAAAAAGGACGTAGCCGACTTTGTGAGGAAATGCTTAACCTATCAGCAAGTCAAAGCAGAACACAAGAGTCCCTTGGGCCTTCTGCAACCACTTGAGATTCCAAAGTGAAAGTGTGAGGAAGTTACGATGGATTTTGCACCGGGTTACCGAGGTCGTCTGAACATCACAATGCTATTTGGGTCGTGGTAGACAGATTGACTAAGGTTGCTCATTTCTTACCAGTATCGATGAACATGTCTTTGGACAAGTTGGCCGAGATTTATACCCGTGGAATCATTCGACTTCACGGAGTGCCCGTTACTATCGTATCAGACCGGGATCCCAGATTCACCAGCAGATTCTGGGAGAGTTTGCACAAGGCAATGGGCACGCGACTAGAGTTCAGTTCAACTTACCATCCAGAGACTGACGGACAGACCGAGCGGACTATTCAGACATTGGAGGACATGCTACGAGCTTTGGTTATAGACAGGGGTGCTAAGTGGGAGTCGTTATTGCCATTGGTCGAGTTCGCTTACAACAACAGTTATCATGCTTCTATTCAGATGGCTCCTTACGAGGCACTTTATGGTCGTAAATGTCGTTCCCTTCTTTATTGGGACAATGTCGGTGAACGTCGAGTACTCGGTCAAAAAATGATCGAGGAAACTGCAGAATAGGTGGAGTTGATTAGACAAAGGCTAAAGACAACTCAGAGTCGGCAGAAGTCATCAGCCGATCAACATCGACGAGATATCCAGTTTGAGGTTGGGGAGCGAGCTTTTCTTAGAGTTCGTCCATTCCGAGGGATCTTTCGGTTCGACAAGAGAGGAAAGTTACATCCTCATTTCATTGGCCCGTTCGAAGTTCTCGAGCGGGTGGGCGAGTTGCTTATCGATTAGCCTTACCTCCCGAGTTATCCAATGTTTATAATGTTTTCTATGTATCCATGTTACACAAGTACGTGTGCGATCCAGATCATGTCCTTCAGCATACCGATATTCAAATCCATCCAGATTTATCTTACGAGGAGAGACCGGTAGCTGTATTGGACTGACAGGTTCGTCGGCTCCAGAAACGCGATGTTCCCCTCGTTCGAATCCAGTGGAATCGCCACGGTGCCACTTGAGAGCAAGAGGATGATATTCGCGCTCGTTTTCCCGATTTGAAGTTTTGATGTATATATTTTCTTATGTTACAGGTATATATGTTCCGTTTTGTATTTCCGAGGACGGAAATATTTTAAGGTGGCAGATTGTAATAGCCCACTATATTATTAATGTAAAGTACGCGTTTAATCCCGTAATATTCATGTTATGCTTGGAATAATTTCAATATAATTAATTTTATATGTTATAAGTTAATCCACGCTCAATCGCACGTTGCCGAGCTTAATTTCATTGATCATGCGCTAATCGCTCTATCAAGTGGCCTAATCATCCATTGATCGCACGCTAAGCCAACTACCGCACCTAATCGTCCTTAATTAGCATAAGCCGTGCGTGTTTAGCTTAATGACCGAGAGATTGGAATAAATTGTCATGTGCCTTCATTATCATGCCTATGACATAGAGTAATGACTAAGCAAAATTCATGTGACTAAGCTACTTAGATTTAAGGCACATGGTTAATGACTAAGCAAGTAGAAGGCCAACTAAGGCCTTAAACGTTTGGCAAGTGGCGTGTGTCGATTGGCCACGCCCTTGACTTCCATTTTCACCCAATTTCACCATCCTTCAGCCTTTTATAAATCAGAGTATTGGGGTGAAATTATAGCTTAATACTTAAGCTATACATTAAGCAAAGGTTAAGAGAAGTTAAGCATTTCCTAGCGCACGTACACACGCAAGCAACCGCAAGCTACTGGACGCACGCAAGTCACGTATTGTTCTCGGAGCAATTGAGAAGGTAATCTCATCTTGACCCTGTTTTAATGTTAATCTTATCATGTTGAGTCCAAATCGTATGTCTAAGCTCATGAGTAGGCCATAATTGCTCTCGGTCGTACCATTTAAGCCATGTCGAGCCCTATTCATTTTTTTGGCAACTCCAGAGCGATTCATGTTTCATTAGTCATTATTGGATATATTATGTGTAGTCATGTATTAATTGTCGGGAGAAGTCGTCAATCGGTCGAAGGAATTGCTTGGAGTCATGGACGGCGCACGTAGCGCACGCCACGGCCGGCTTAAGTGATATCATGTCAATTGAATTACTTTCACAAGCTTCCGACCGATATATGTATTTTCGAGTCTCTTACGTTATTTGAAGTTCATCTATCTAATCATGGGCGGATAAGGTAGCCGGACAGCCGACAAGGGCCGGTAGTAGCCGCTCTTCCTGCACACAGCGGTCACAGCGCGTCGGCAGTCAGGCAGTCAAGCGGGTGATGTGCGTGTATGCCCGGTCGGGCATCGCGTACAGCCTTTTCCCACAACAGTCGATAGTCGGCCAGTGCCCAGTGCACGCCGGCACGTCCCTGCGCACGCCAGTGCGCTCAACTGCATGCCAGTCAACCTGGGCCAGTGCCCGACAGCACGCCCGAGCGTCCAGTACCGTCAGGGTCGCCCGACAGCACCCGAGCAGTATCAGTTCACGTCAGTCAGTGCCAGTCCGCGTCCATGTGCCCAGTTGCCTGTTGTGGTGCTCGATAGCGCCCAGCAGTGCCCAGTTGCGCAAGTGCCGGACTCGTAGTGCCCGACGGCGCCAATCGCCACGCCACGAGTCCAATCAACCATCGGCTATGCTCAGCAAGCACCCGATGGTCATGTCAAGTGCGCACGTTGCACCAGTTTCACGCCAACGGCCGAGGGCGTGTCCAGTCAGCTCAGGCTAACGCCTGTTGTGTCCAACGAGGTTTAGGCCACGCCGGCAGTGCCCAGTGGCCTGCCAGCGTACGCGGACGTCCATGCCCGTGCACAACCAGCAGGGCCGGCTGTGCCTAAGCCGAGCCAGTCCATGCCAGTGACCACGCCCGGGCACTAGCAGGCCCAACGCGGGACCGAGCCAGTTGGCTGAGCCAGCGGCCGACCGCCCGGCCACAGTAGGCCAGCGGTCCAGCCAGCCAGCGAACCAGCCGGTTTAGACCGGTTTATCTCACGTTTTAATATTTATTGGTCCGCTTCATGTTCACGTCTGTATTTCAGTTAAATTCCCGGTCCGGTCAGGTTCAGTAAATTTATGTCAGTTCAGTTCTGATTTTAAACCAGTTCTGATTATACCGGTTAAGTTCAAATGCTATGTCAAGTCAAGTCGAGCATCTTAACAGTTAAATTTATTAAGTCTGAGCATAGTACTTAGTATTTGTTTATATCATGTTACAGTTTGATCAGTCTACAGTCATCAGCACTACCATTTTCATATCGACGGTTCAGGTGGGGACTCAGACTGGGTATTACATTGATTATAATTACTCTACCATGTTTGAGGTATGTATCACGTTATGTTATGTATCCGCTTGGAATTGTCGCCGGTCCATTCTGGGTTGTAGTGGCCTAGTCTGCCCACTAGAGTGTGCACATGGTGTCCGACATTTTCATGCTGGCAGATGAGGTAACGATCTCGGTTTATTCCAACAAGTAAAGGAATTTATTTGAGGAAATTTACAAGATCTCTTTCTTGTAATTTTGAGAGATTATTCAACACTTGAATATATCTTCTTGAGAACTTAGATCAAATCTTTTTCTCAAAACAAGAACCCTTTCTTGTTTTAGAAAATTAATTCAACTATTGAATTTATTTTACAAACTCTTTTGTAAAATTTTCTCAAGAACTAAATTCTAAATTCAAGAACTCTTTCTTGATTTAGATTATGAAGAACACTTTCTTCTTTTCTCTCTTTTCAACACTTGATGGTAATGGTTTACCGGTTCAAGTTGATGGTTATGTATATGCCAAGATCATGATATTGTTATTATTTTCACTGTTTACTTTAGTATGGGTTCCTACGGAGCACAGTGAATTTTAGTGCTCATGCCCCATGTTTATCTATGTTTTTCAGGTCACAGAGTCGGACCGGAGGTGTGAGCTGACGGGCGGTTCATGATCATGTTTATACAGTTTGAATTTAGCATAGCAGTGCTGTTACTATCTCCCGTAGTTTGAATTATATGTTTTGCCATGCTATGTTTTTCCGCTGACCTTCAATGTTTGTCAAACTTAGCCTTTTGGTCCGATTTACCAGTCGGATTGTTTATATTATGGTAAACCGTCGGCCGTTCGTGTCTCATGGGACGTATCAATTTATATGTATGATTCTTCGTGCAATTGCGTGTATTTCTTCATGTCATGTTAAGTTATAGTAAGTTATGTTAATTCAAGCTATAATGGGTGGAGTATGTCGCTGGACGGCCGGCAAGGGCCGGTCGTGGTCACGCTGGCCGCACACAAGCGGGCATCGTGTTGTCAGCCACTGCCCCCAGTAAGCCGTCAGTCGGCTAGTGCCTCGCGCACGCCGACATGTCCCCGCGCACGCCAGTGCGCCCAACAGCATGCCAGTCGGCCTTGGGTTGTGCCCGACAACATGCCCGAGCGCCATGTGCCGTCAGGGTCGCTCGGCAGCGCCCGATGGGCACCAATCACGCCAGCCACGCACTCAGCGTTCACGCCAGTCACCTGCTGCGGCGCTCGGTAGTGCCCAGCAGCGCAAGTCGCGCAAGTACCGGCGTCCATAGCGCCCGATAGCGCCAGTCGTCAGGTCGTGCACCCAATGATCGTCTGTTGTGCCCAGTGTCATGCCACGATGCGCCAGTCGCACGCCAGTGCACATGATTGCATCCAGATGGAACAGGCTAACGCCTGTTGTGCCCATAAGGGTTCATGCCATGCCCGTCGTGCCCAGTGGCACGCCAACATGCACGACGCCCAGGCCCATGCCAGTCCGTGCCCGTGAACCTTCAGCAAGGCCCGGCCGTGCCTAGGCCGAGCCAGTCCATGCCAACGCCCGCGCCTTAAGCGCCTGTTGGCCGAGCCATCGGCCGACTACCCGGCCACAGCAGACCGGCGGTCCGGCCACACCGTAGACCGACCGGTTCAGACCGGTTCACTTCACGGATTAATGTTTAATATTCCGGTCCATGATTATGTCAAGATTTCAGTTAAATTCTGGGTCCGGTCCAGTTCAGTAATTTCATGTCAGCCCAGTTCCATGTTAAACCAGTTCCAATTATACCGCTTAAGTCTAGATGTCATGTCAAGTTCAAGTCGAGCATCTTAACATATTAAACAACTATTTTAATCAGTCTGAGTATAGTACTTAGTATTTGTTTATATTATGTTACAGTTTGATCAGCTACTGTTATCAGCACTACCATTTTCATATCAACAGTTTAGGTGGGGACACAGACTAGGTATTACATTGATTATAATTACGGTACCATGTTTGAGGTATGTATCATGCTATGTTATGTATCCGCTTGGAATGGTCGTCAGTCCATTCTGGGTTCTAGTGGCCTAGTCTGCCCACTAGAGTGTGCACATGGTGTCCGACATTTTCAGGCTGGCAGATGAGGTAACGGTTATGAGGCAACGGTCCATGTGATGGCAATGGTTTACAGGTATCATGTTATGTTATGTTTATGTATATACCAGGATCATGATATTGCAATTATTTTTACTGTTTACTTTAGTATGAATTCCTATGGAGCACAGTGGACTTTAGTGCTCACGCCCCATGTTATCTATGTTTTTCAGGTCACAGAGTCGGACCAGAGGAGTGAGCTGACGGACGGTTCATGATTTTGGTTTACATGTTTGAATTTGGCATAGCAGTGCTGTTACTATCTCCCGTAGTGGAGTTTAAATGTTTTGCCACGCTACGTTTTCCGCTGGTTTTACCGTTTGTCAAACTTAGCCTTTTGGTCTGATTACTAGTCGGATTGTTTATATTATGATATACCATTTTTCTTAAAAAAAAACTAAAATAACGGTTTTCCAGGTAAAGTTATCGTTATGGTAGCACTCCGAAACATGATTTCGCAAACTAATCAGTAATTTTTATTAAAAGGTTTTGCGAAAATTTAACTCTGATATTTATGAGATAGCAGGGTGATACAAAATCAATCAATCAGATTAATATTATTTAATCATAGAGGTTCGAATTTATTGACAAATTAGGAGCTAAATGGGGAGAGCAATAATATTACGCTAGTGGGATGTGCTAATATTTAATTCCATTTAATAAAGAATTAATTTTATCACATATTAATTATTCCATTAGGAAAGGAATATTCCTACTAAAATCTTGTCTAAGGTTAAGAGACTTGAGAATCTTCTAGAAGGTGATGAGTAGTAGGAGAAATCCATCCGAGATTAGATTAGTAATTGGAGTAGAAGTAGGATTCCTTGGCCTAATGGGATACGCCATATTTAGCACCTTCTTAAGGTCCCTAATGGAGCCTATAAATACACCATGTCCCAACCACTCCTACAATGTTATGTTGGCCCATTTTCTCTTCTACATCACAAGAGAATAGCATCATTCGAGAGTTAGGGAGATGCGATTAAATGCCCCACCAAGTTTAATCGAAGTAGGTGTTTAGGTAATCCGTTGGAAGGCTTTAGGGTACAAACTATTCAAGCCTTTATACACATATTTTTTTTCGGGCCGCCATCCGCCGCTGTTGACCGCTGTCGGAAAACAACCGCCGCCGCTCATCGCTGCCGGAAGCTGCCTAGTGCCCAGCCGCACGCAGCCGCAAGTCAGTAGCAATTACCGCGCGCAGCCAGACAGCATCGCGAGCCGCCAGCAACACCCGCGAGTTCCCAGTGCCGCCTGCTTGTTCGCCCATCGCACCTGCTGCCAGTCGCCAATCACGCGAGTTCTCAGCGCGCACCACTGCAACGCGCGCACACTACGCAAGCGCTTGAGACTTCTTTCCCATGCCCGCGTGTGCCAGCGCCAGCGCCAGTCCGCCTAGGCGTAGGATACCCGCGTGCGTACACTGCCAGCACACGTCCGCGACACGCACGCCTGCTCGCAGTGCCCGACGCGCGTTCCCAGCGACCCGCGCGTTATGCCAGCGCCCGCAACCAACGTCCACAGCTTGCCTGCTGCAACCCGACACCGATACACGACCACCTTGCGACCGAGCTTCATTGAAACTTTCGATTAGAATCGAATAAAGGCCAAATCTATCTGCCCATTAGATTATGGTGTTCAGACGAACTACATCAACGGTATTCTTGTTGGGTTCTGTTAGGAACGTCAAACAACATGCACAGTATTGAACTTTATCGAAATAAATCCTAACGCAGCGGAATATATAGTTAGGATATGGACATTTACCTTTTAAAATTTTTGACGACTCTGAGACGATGTAGCGTACCGTTGGTGAAGTTCGTCTGAACACCACAACCTAATGGGCGGATAGGTTTGCCCTTTAGTTGATTCTAATCAACTCGTCAAACGGTCCTCGGTTGAACGGTGCGCGGGTCTCGGTCGTCGGGTGCAGCGGGCGTCGTGCGCGTCGGGCGCGGGTCGCTGGCAGGTACGCGGATCACAGGCGGAGCGCGTAAGGCGCTGGACGTACGCGCGGGTCGTTGGGATCTGCGGACGGATGTTGGGAGGGTGCGCGCGTGCAGCGGACAACACTCCTACTCCTACGCGGACTGGCGCTGGCAGGTGGAACGCACGCGGGCGGTGCAACAAGACTCCTGGGCGCGGTCGGATGGTGCGCGCGTGACGTTCGCGCACTGGGGACGAACAGTGAGCAGTCGGTCGTCGCTGGGGTCGTGCGCGATCGGCTACTGGGACGCTGGGCGTGGTTCGCGACGGCGTGGGGTTGCATGAACGGATGTCGGCCTTCGTGCGGTGGTCCTGGGCATCGCTGCTGGGAGCTGGACGGGCCTGGCTGGACGCGGTCGCGGGCGTTTGCTCACGGTTGTGATCGACCGGGCGTGGACTGCTTCCGACGGCGGTAGGTGATTTCCGGCGAACACTCACGGCGGCGGAGAGGTGATGATGATGGTCGAAAAATATAAATATAAAGGCTCGAATAAATTGTACCCAAAAGCCTTCTAACGGATTACCTAAACACCTACTTCGATTAAACTTGGTGGAGCGTTTAATCGAATCTCCCTAACTCTCGAACAATGATATTTCTCTCGTGTATGTAGGTGAGAAAATCGGCCAACATCAACTTGTAGGAGAGATTGGGACATGGTGTATATATAGGCTCCATTAGGGACCTTAAGGAGGTGCTAAATATGGGCTTATTCCATTATGCCTAGGAATCCTAATTCTACTCCAATACTAATTTAATGTAGGAAGGAAATCACCTACTAATCCTCTCCTTCTAGAAGACTCCTAAGTCTCCTAACAATAGATAAGATCCTTGTAGGAATATCTTTCCTAATTAAATTAATAACCATGGAATAAAATTAATTCATAATTTAGGAATCCTAATTTTACTCCAATTAATAATATAATGTATGAAATATATTTCCCACTAATCTTCATCTTCTAGATGACTCCCAAGTCTCCTAATCCCAAGAAAAGATTCTCTTAGTAATTTTATTCTCCTAATTAATTAATTAATATGGAATAAAATTAATTCCTATTTAATGGAATTAAATAATAAAACATCCCACCAGAGTAATATTATTGATCTCCCCATTTAGCCACTATTTTACCAATAAAATCGAGTCTCCATGATTAAATAATATTAATATGATTGATCGATTTACCTCCCTATGTTTAAGATATAACGTCCGTTGATTAATTAAATTACTGACAAAATAATTAATCAACTTCTTATTCATTTCCGAAATTAGTACCACTCAGCCTTTAACCATTATGTCAGACAATCGCCTACCTGCAGGGTTTAACATAATGTTCCTATCTGAGCTCATTTCGAGGACGTCATCAATCCAGCGCACTGGAACATAGTACCTGTAATAATTTATAATAACACATCATATAATTATTCTTACTTACCAAAATACCTCGTATGTCATCCTAGCAGAATAGGAATCACTTGGTAAATTAAATAAATAAGAAATAAAAATATATGCCTATTTTATATTATCTTACAGCTTAAGAGAACGCATCAATCACTGAAGGGCGAGGTTACAACAACGGTCAGTGAGTCTCATAACCTTTGCCTTCCGCGGTCCTGTTCAACACTTAACATAAGTGCCAGTGTAATCCTTCAGTCAAAGACCAACTGAATCGAGAATACACTACAGTCCTTTTCCAAGTGGGGTCTCACTGCCAGTCTAGATTGTGAACGAATAGTTTAGTCTTATAAGGAACCGATAGGTGATCTTTCTGTTCGAAACTCTTCGAACCACACTACCTCAATATAAGACATGGAGTATGTATTGCATAAATAAATAAACTGCAAACATATGTACTTTGACCGAAACATGATTGCCAGATCCAAATTGATAGAATCTGCAAAACAAAGCTTTTACAACATACCTCTAACAATCTCCCACTTATGCTTTATAGGCTCATGGCTAAACAAAATAACCACAATTTCTTTCAATCTAATTCTCAAAGACTAGTCTACTATGTTGCCCTAACATCTGACTCCCATTCCTTCTACGTGTCTCGTAAAGACTTTCGCCGGTAGGCTCTTCGTAAAAGAATCTGCTAGGTTGTCCTCTGATTGTATCTTGGCAACAACGACTTCTCCTCGTCCAACGATTTCTCGTATCAGGTGGTACTTGCGCTCTATGTGTTTACTCGCTTTATGAGTCCGTGGCTCCTTCGAATTTGCTACTGCTCCGCTGTTATCACAGAACACTGTGATCGCAACGGGCAAACTCGGTACCACATCAAGGTCGAGGAGAAAATTCCTGAGCCAGACAACTTCTTCCGCTGCCTCTGAGGCTGCTACATACTCAGCTTTCATGGTTGAGTCCGCCACGCATTTCTGCTTGACACTCCTCCATACTATATATGGCTCCTCCTCCTAAAGTAAACACAAACCCTGAGGTTGACTTACTTTCGTCCGATCTGCCTGGAAGTCAGAATCGGTGTAACCCAACGGAAGCAATTCATCTGCCTGGTAAATCAACATGTACTCCTTAGTCCTACGTAAGTACTTGAGTATATGTTTTACCGCATACCAATGTTCCGGTCCTGGATTACTCTGATATCTTGCCACCATGCCCACGGCATAACAAATATCAGGTCACGTGCACAACATAGCATACATGAGGCTTCCTACTGCCGATGCATAAGGAACTGCCTTCATGTCCTCTATCTCTTGAGGTGTCTTCGGGGACATCCTCTTAGATAGAGGTATTCCGTGCCGAAAGGGCAAATCCCCTTTATTGGAATCGTGCATGTTTGAAACGCTTTAGGACAGTGTCTATGTATGTGGATTGGGATTGGCACAACTTTCTCTTCTCTCGGTCGCGAATGACCTTGATTCCGAGAACATGTCCTACTTCACCCAAATCCTTCATATCAAACTGCTTGGATAACCATACCTTTACGTCTGACAACATCTTCACACTGTTTCCAATGAGAAGAATATCATCCACGTACAACACTAGAAACACCACCACGTTTTCATCACTTTTCTTGTACACACAGTGCTCATCCGGACATTGGGTAAATCCATACGATTGGACAACCTCATCAAAACGGATGTTCCAAGATCTCGAAGCCTGCTTCAGCCCATAAATGGACCTCTTCAGCTTGCAGACCAGATGTTCTTGGCCCTTTGCAATGAATCCTTCTGGTTGCTGCATATAGATGTCCTCGTCCAAATTCCCGTTAAGGAAAGCGGTCTTAACATCCATTTGCCAAATCTCATAATCCATATGAGCGGCCACAACCAAGAGAATCCTGATGGATTTGAGCATGGCTACCGGCGAAAAGGTTTCCTCATAATCGATTCCTTTTTTCTGAGTGTACCCTTTCCAACAAGCCTAGCTTTGAAGGTCTCAACCTTCCCATCTGCTCCTCTCTTTCTCTTATAGACCCACTTGCATCCAATGGCGCGAATGCCACTGGGTGGCTCTACAAGATCCCTGACCTGATTAGTGTCCATTGACTCTATTTCAGATTTTATCGCCTTTTGCCAAGACTCTGTGTGCCGATCTTCGAGTGCCTCATTGTATGTCCATGGGTCAGATTCAAGAACGTCCGGGACGGCCTCAGAAGACTCTCCCAGACCCATCAACCGTTCGGGCTGCCAGACAACCCTCCCACTACGAAGAGGTACTACCTGTTCAGGTGCATCATCAGCAATACGTGTTGCAGTACTTTGTGGTGTAACATCTAGTGCAGTCGGTATCGAAGTACTCACTCCCTTTAACACCTCAAGATCATGTCTACTACTGGGCTTATGATCTAAGACATAGTCTTCTTCCAAGAACCTAGCATTCGTGCTAACGATTACTTTCTGGTCCTCGGGATTATAAAATAGACCACCTTTCATTTCCTT
The DNA here is from genome assembly GCA_902706635.1 of Striga hermonthica. Lineage (NCBI taxonomy): Eukaryota > Viridiplantae > Streptophyta > Magnoliopsida > Lamiales > Orobanchaceae > Striga > Striga hermonthica. The sequence goes on along the minus strand of CACSLK010027388.1, from coordinate 2,458,351 downwards.
AGGATATCCCACAAACAGCCTTACTTCTGATCTCGGTTCCAACTTATCAGTATCGGTTCTCAGCACATGTGCTGGACTACCCCAAATCCTGAGATGCCTTAGACTAGGCTTATGCCAGACCACAACTCCAATGGTGTAGACGGTACTGATTTAGAAGGTACTCTATTCAGAATGTACACCGCTGTTTCTAGGGCATATCCCCAAAACGAATCTGGTAAACTACTATAGCTCATCACTGCCCTAACCATTTCCATAAGAGTCATGTTCCTCCGTTCTGCTACGCCATTCTGGTGAGGCGTGCCAGGCGCAGTCAGCTGGGACGTAATCCCATTATTTGTCAAGTAGCTCCTAAATTCATTCGAGAGATATTCGCCACCACGATCGGATCGTAATGACTTGATACTTTTTCCTAACTGCTTCTCCACAACTACCTTATACTCTAAGAACTTCTCAAAGCATTCAGACTTGCGGTGCAGAAGGAAAATGTACCCATATCTCGAGTAATCATCGATAAACGTAACGAAGTACTCGAAACCACCTCTCGCTTGAATAGTCATAGGACCACATAGATCGGAATGAACTAGCCCTAACAGATCTTCGGCTCTATGCCCCTTTGAACTAAAAACCCTCTTAGTCATTTTACCTTCCAGGCAAGACTCACAAGTTGGAAAAGCCTCGACTTCTGACGACCCCAAGGGCCCGTCTGCTACCAACCTTTAAATCCTCCTAAGGTTAATATGACCAAGTCTTAGATGCCAAAGATATGTTTCGTTCATTTTAGAAGGTTCCTTTCTCTTATTCAGATTAGATGATGAATTAAGTAAATGTTTCTGTTGCAGTGGAGATGACTTAGATTCTAGAATGTATAGATTTTCAACCAATGAACCAGAACATATGAACTTTTTGCCAAAACGAATAACAACTTTATTATCAAACGTAGCGGAAAAACCGTTCATAAACAACTTAGAAACTGAAATCAAATTCTTTCTAAAACTGGGAACATAAAGACAATCTTTCATAACTAGAAACCTATCTAAGCCAAAATCTAAATAGATGTCTCCCATTGCAACTGGTGACGCTCTACTAGCATCGCCCAAGTAGATGGTAACTTCTCCTTCCCTAAGTCGCTTGGTTTCTTGAAACCCCTGCAATGAATTGCAGACATGATCAGTGGCCCCCGTATCTACACACCAGGTACTGGTAGATAACACCGCTAAACATGTTTCAACGACTAAAGTAAAAGGAGTACCTTTTTCGGGTTTCTTGGCAAGAGGGCAGTTTGCCTTCCAGTGTCCTTTCTGCTGACAGTTATAGCACTTGCCTTTCGGCTTCCTTGCCTTTTGTTGAGGTTGCGCGTCACTCATGACCGCTTTGCCCTTTCATGCGGACTTATTCCTCTTCTTGCCCTTAGCAGCCTTAGAAGTGGAAGCTTCTCCCCGTTGGGCCACCATGGCTTGGGTCTTCTGATGAAACAGGCGCTCTGCCGCCTGAAGCTCAGCAACAAGTTTTGGAAGAGTCATCAACATCTTATTCATATTGTAATTCAACCGGAATTGCTCGAAGCTCTTCGGCAAAGACTGGAGCACTATATCGACCTGGGTTTCCCCATCAATAAAAGCCCAAGAACCTCCAACTCATTCAGCTGGGCCATCATAGCAAGAACATGTTCCCTTACGGGAGTGCCCTCGCGCATGGTCATTTTCATTAGAACCCTCATGGCCTCTTGTCGGGCAGCACGCGACTGATGACCAAATAACTCCTTGAGATTGAGGAGCATATCCACTGCAGTGTTCATAGACTGATGTTGATGTTGAAGTACATTTGACAAAGATGCCAAGATGTAACACTTCGCCATCTCGTCAGCCTTTTTTCACCGAGCATACTCCTCTTTCTCTTGGTCTGGTGCATTGTCAGCAGGCACAGCCGAACAAGCCTCAACAGTAGCAAATTTGTACCCTTCAGCAGTTAACACTATATCCAAGTTCCTTTTCCAGTCAATATAATTGGGACCAACAAGTTTGTTTTCTTTGAGAATTACGTGTTGGTGTTATATACTTAAGCTTTGCTTTAGTGGATATTACACTTGTTATTTCTTGATGAATGAGAATTATGTTTGGTTAAATAAGTTCCACGTTCTGTTGTTTTGCATGTAGATAAGTGGGTCGTCATCGGGCGTACCGAAGATCACTATATCAGTTACTTGCGAAACAAGAATCATTGGTTCACAACCTAGATGGAATTGAACAACCCATCGGAACGGTTGTAGTGTCAACCGTATGGTTTGTCTTGACCGATTAGTTGCACTAGTACATTTATGTATTGAACAGGATCCCAGAGAGAGATGTTCGTTTTATGCTAATCATCATAAACGAACTAGGTCTCAGTTAATTATTGCGTGCTCTTAACCCGTAAGATATTAAATAGGCATGTGCACATAATTGTTGTTGCTTTGATTCTTTGGGTGAGATCCAAGCCGGGTCGACATACTTAATGAATTGAGTAATGACATTATGTGTTCGATGTGCTATTAGGATATTTACGGTCACTATGTGCGTTTGTATGATGATGTCCCCGAAGTGAGTTCATGAAGGAATATTATGCTAAACCCTGCAGGTGGATTTATTCCGGCATAATATGAATGCTATGAGCGAGCGCTAGCTTCGGTAATATAATATATTAATTAATTCTTGATTATTAGTGATCGAATTAATTAATGGACATTATATCTTAAACATGTGGAGGTAAATCGGATAATTATAATAAGGAGTCTCAAATGTAATTTGGGATAGGTGAGGGGAGTGCAATAATATTATTGTGGTGGACTTTAATATTATTAATATATTAATTGTGGGGTTGCTCCACAGTATTAATATATTAGAAGCCCTTATCCTATTCTCCTTAGGGTCCCTACTGTAGCTCTATATATGCAGCATTAGGCTCATGGAAGAGAAGAACAATCCCATATTCTTTGGAATTCGACCACCCCCTCTCTCTCTCTCTTCCAAGGAGTAGTTCTATTTCTTGTGCTCCACTGATACAAGATCTAGATAGCTGTTTGAGAATACAGTAGAAGATCTTAAGGTATATACGGGATTCCAATCAGATCTATCATACATCCTAACTGGAGACCAAAACCAGCAAGTGACCATACCACGACGCCCAGGACGACGAGCCGGAGAGATCACCGTCGAGATCGCCGCCAGCCGCCGCCGCCGCACGCGCCCGCACGCGCCGCCGGAAGGGAGCTGCTGCTGGAGCTTGTGATCGCGCGTGAGAACCCCGATTTCCGACCGGTCAACGCCGTTGACTTCGCCGTGACGTCAGCTTCCTGGATTGGTCAAGTTTGTTCGATTCCGAGAAGATTTGATTTGCGGTCATCTTTCCGGGCCAGCCAGATCTACATAAATTTTAAGCAGTAAGTTTTCTTCATCAAACCTTTAGATCCGCTGCGCATAGGTTTATGTTGAATGTTTGTCCGTGATTTGTGCATAGCGAGATCCTCATGGGTTCCAACAATTGGTATCAGAGCTTGAGGTTAATCCGTTATGTACAAGATCCAGATTAAACTGCTTATATTGTCTATGTGTGCTCAAGCGCAGCCATATATATTGGATTATATGCATAACTTGGTTTTGCAGGAAATAGTTAATCCACTATTATGGCCACCCTTTTATGTGCTTGTGCTTAATTGATGGTTGGTTGTATGGTTTTAAATTTGTTTTTAAAGCCTCGGGATTGTCGAAGAATTGTGGATGAATGCTTGTATTAATTGCCCGGGGGTTGACCGGATAGTTTAATTAATTAGTAGAAGGCATGTACATCCACTCGTTGGATCTAGGAATCGATTTATGTAATTTTGTAAATTATATTTTTCGAATTGTGATCGACCGTTGGAGACTGGGCCTTCACAAAGATCCAAAGAGACTCGACAAAGCAAAGAAAAAACCGGAGCCGGGAGCCAAGGCAGGCCGGCGCGGCCGCGGCTTCTACTGGTGGAGGTTTTGTGGAACTTGCAGTACAAGTCAATTGGGATTCTACTGCAGTTGGAGTTCCAGTTGGTTTAGGACAGAAATCCTAATCCAAGGAGAATAAATATTTAATTGGCCATAATAGTGGATATTTATTTATGGCATTAATTA
>CACSLK010027388.1:2424735-2445582 GCA_902706635.1 Striga hermonthica | reverse complement strand
TCGCGCCAGCCATGCCCAGTGCCGCACTCGAGCACCAGCATGCTCGGTGCGGGAATGAGCCCGGTCAGTCCGAGCCAGCGCCCGACTGCCTGGTTCAGCCCGAGCCGGCGGTCCGGCCAGTCAGCGAACCGGCTGGTTTGTGGTTCGAGCCTATATTTTTGGTTCGTGGGTTCCGATCCGAGTTTTATTCAGGACTTTAAGTATTTTTCCGAGACAAACCTGTCAGTTCAAGAGCACCAGTTATAAATCTGGACTTAGTATATTTTTTTTAGTGAACCCTTAGCTCAGTTTATTTCATCCGGTAGATGAGCATTTAGAACCGAGCATCGTAGCATTATATTAAATATTCTGAGTATCATACTTAGCAAATATTTTTGCTTATATGTTTATGTAGCCTAAGGAGAGTCGAGCTTCCGACCTCTACTTCAGTTTCAAGCACTTGCGTCAGTCAGATAATTCTCACAGGTGGAGCCTTCACGGGGCTTTACATTGCGCATTTCAGTTATCATGTATAAGGTACGTGAGTCAGTTATTTACCCGAACGATTGAATTATCCAAGTTGTGGTCCATTTAGTTCTTGCAATGTTAGAGGCCGAGGGTCTTAATATTTCTCCTGGTTCCCGGTGGAGGCTGAGGGCCTTAATATCCCATTCGCGATGTGCACACGAGCGGCCGAGGGCCGAGGGTCGACGGACCAAAGTTTAGAAAGAAAATAAAAGTTTACCGTTCAACTCTTATATATTGATGTCATGATATCATTATTATTGATACTGTCTTATTCAGTACTGGTCTAGAGGTGGGGGTCATGTACTGGTTCCACATCATCATTAATATTTGTACCATGTCTGAGGTATGTTCGAGACAGTTAGTACTCCCAGGTTGGAGGCCGAGGGCCTTAATATTCCTCCTGGTTCTCGGTGGAGGCCAATGGCCTTAATATTCTATTCGGGGTGTGCACACGAGCGGCCGAGGGCCGAGGGCCGATGGGCCAAAGATTAAGCAAGTTTTACAGTTAAAGTTAAAGTGTAAGAAAAGTTTATAGTACAACATCGTTTATTTATTTTCTGCTGCTTTTAGGTTATGTTTACAGTTAAGATTATTACAGTTCCAGTTTTCCCACGAGATTTTAGATGTGATCATACTCCCACAGTGTTTCTTATTTCAGGTGTTGGAGTCCAGCGTGCCGGATGAACAGACGTGGCAAGCGTGGTCATAAGCAGTTGACATTTTTACACACATTTCAAGTTCCTAAGAAAATTCATAATCATGTATTAGTATGTAATACATATGTGGGTGTATTATGAATTATTTCAGTCCAGCTTCTGCTAAGTTTTCAGTGCAAGATAGACGGACTGCATGTGTAATTCCATTATCGTCGTAGTGGCTCGAATTGGTTGCATGTTTTATTATGTCTGAGATAGTAAGTTAAGAAAATTTTAGTAGCATCCCACATTTAAGAAAGTAGTTTCAAAAATAGACTCGTACCATATTTCGAAAATAAAAGCGAAAAATTAACTCTGATTTTCAAAAGTCAAAGCTAGTCAAGACGGGGTGTTACAGCTTGGCATCAGAGTACCGAGTGTTCTGGATACCTTTAAATGTTTTAAGAAAAGCATGACCACGCCACGCTCACTCCGTTCTGACCTGAGGTAAGTCACCTAAGCTAAGTTTTAAGTCTCGCAAGTGCTTTTCAAGTTCAGATATGGGGCCTAGATAACTATCCTCCTATAAAAAAGAGAACTCTAGAGGGAGAACTCTAGAAAGTTGAGCTAAGACCAAGAATTCTAGACAGAGCTCTAGAAAGATCTAAGTCCAAGGACTCTAGATTATGTCAGAACTCTAACCATAATCTAGCAGAATTGAGTTAACTTATAACTCTAGAGGTTATCTCATATCAAGTTTGGGCAAGTGCCTTAAAAGCAAGATTATGTAGTAACAGATTCAGTGTATAAGAGTCATGAGTACGATTCTACCATGGAGGCTTGAAGCTGAGCCGATATAAACATATTTTTCAGTACGAGATGACCATGACTGGTCAGAAGAAGAATAACAGATCGTGCCCTATGAGGCAAATAGAAAGTACCACGTTGTGAGTGACTCGTCAATAAAGAAGCAATCAATAAGAGTTCTTAGTAATCGATACTAAGAGACAACAAGCATAATCAGCAGCATAGTCAAAGAATCACTAACGGCATGGCCATAGAAGGGAAATGGGTTCTTTTTGGATCCACAAGAAGTATGTGGCAAAGGAGGAGCCGTCGAGATTTTTGATTTCCTAAATCGATCAAGCCACTCGCTTAGTACAATTTGACCTATTTTTAGAGGTCAGAAGTACTCATTTGCGAACAGAAGAGCTTGTTAACTGAAACTCTAGCCAAGCTAGGTGTTTTCGGCAATTCGTTAACAAATTCATTAAGAATAGCGTAGCTATTTCTTAATTGTTATATTGTGCTATTCAAATGGTTAGGGACTACCCAGAATGCCGTCCCACAAAGCTCTAGACTGCCCTCAAAGCAGAAACAAGTTGTAGTCATGAACCAGTTCTAGTGATTGTTAAAATGACTACTGGCAATTGAGGAAGAAGAATGAGCAAGGTGAGCTGACATGGGATTGGTCCAAAGAGATTCTGGAAGCTAAGTTTCAACCGTGACTCATTGCAGGGAGAAAAAGCAAGAGTCCAGTGCCTTTCAGCATGAGGCCACAGGGTAAAGGGATACAAGCACAAGTTCACTAATGAGAGCGCATTTTCTCATCACCTCATAAACACCAGGGAAAAGAAAGTATTCCCTTATTGGAGGGCAGAACCTTAGACGTAAATGCATTTGTGATCGAGATGAATGATTTCCTAGCCTCTAATCTCAATGCACGCCGCTTGCTTGCGCACGTCTTGCACCACTCGCCTAATTTCCCCAGTACGAAGCACTCGGTATCGGCCCAACCTTCACCCTCACGTGGACTTGCCGTGCGTAGCCTCTTCGCGCGTCTTGCCTTGCGCTTCTTGGTGCGTTCTTGTGGTCTTCTCACACAACCTCTCGGCCAATCTCGCTTATAAGTAGGTCAATATTCTTGGTCCTGCGGCTCCTCTAGCCCGCTTTCGAGCCAATTCTTGAAGTTCTTCGAGGACTTGTCCTCGGGCTCGCTAGGGTCGATGACCACATCTTCATCACTGCGCGCCCGCGCGCCTACACGCCCGCATGCCCAGTAGTGCCCAAGGCCGTGCCAGCAACCTCTAGCCGTGCTGCCCGCGCCCAGCAGCGCCCAGGGTCGTGCCCGGTCGCGCCAGCCATGCCCAGCGCCGCACTCGAGCACCAGCAGGCTCGGTGCGGGAACGAGCCCGGTCAGTCCGAGCCAGCACCTGACTGCCTGGTCTAACCCGAGCCGGTGGTCCGACCAGTCAGCGAACCGGCTGGTTTGCGGTTTGAGCCTATATTTTTGGTTCGTGAGTTCCGATCCGAGTTTTATTCAGGACTTTAAGTATTTTTTCGAGACAAACCAGTCAGTTCAAGAGCACCAGGTATAAATCCGGACTTAGTATATTTTTTTTAGTGAACCCTTAGCTCAGTTTATTTCATTCGGTAGATGTGCATTTAGAATCAAGCATCGTAGCATTATATTAAATATTCTGATCATCATACTTAGCAAATATTTTTGCTTATATGTTTATGTAGCCTAAGGAGAGTCGAGCCTCCGACCGCTACTTCAGTTTCAAGCACTTGCATCAGTCAGATAATTCTCACAGGTGGAGCCTTCACGGGGCTTTACATTGCGCATTTCAGTTATCTTGTATAAGGTACGTGAGTCAGTTATTTACCCGAACGGTTGAATTATCTCGTTTGGGGTCCATTTAGTTCTCCCAGGTTAGAGGTCGAGGGTCTGAATATTTCTACTGGTTCCCGGTGGAGGCCGAGGGACTTAATATACCATTCGCGATGTGCACACGAGTGGCCGAGGGCCGAGGGTCGACGGACCAAAGTTTCGAAAGAAAAAAAAAAGTTTACCGTTTAGCTCTTATATATTGATGTCATCATATCATTATTATTGATACTGTCTTATTCAGTACTGGTCTAGAGGTGGGGGTCATGTACTGGTTCCACATCATCATTAATATTTGTACCATGTCTGAGGTATGTTCGAGACAGTTAGTTCTCCCATGTTGGAGGCCGAGGGCCTTAATATTCCTCCTGGTTCCTGGTGGAGGCCAATGACCTTAATATCCTATTCGGGGTGTGCACACGAGCGGCCGAGTGCCGAGGGCCGATGGGCCAAAGATTAATCAAGTTATACAATTAAAGTTAAAGTTTAAGATAAGTTTACAGTACAACATCGTTTATTTATTTTCTGTTGCTTTAAGGTTATGTTTACAAATAAGATTATTACAGTTCCAGTTTTCCCACGAGATTGTAGATGTGCTCATACTCCGACAGTGTTTCTTATTTCAGGTGTTGGAGTCCAGCGTGCCGGGTGAGTAGACGTGGCAAGCGTGGTCATAAGCAGTTGACATTTTTACACACATTTCAAGTTCCTAAGAAAATTCATAATCATGTATTAGTATGTATTACATATGTGGGTGTATTATGAATTATTTCAGTCCAGCTTCCGCTAAGTTTTCAGTGCGAGATAGACGGACTGCATGTGTAATTCCATTATCGTCGTAGTGGCTCGAATTGGTTGCATGTTTTATTATGTCTGAGATAGTAAGTTAAGAAAATTTTACTAGCATCCCACATTTAAGAAAGTAGTTTCGAAAATAGTCTCGCACCATATTTCGAAAATAAAAGCAAAAAATTAACTCTTATTTTCAAAAGTCAAAGCTAGTCAAGACGGGGTGTTACAGTTTGGCATCAGAGCACCTAGTGTTCTGGATACCTTTAAATGTTTTAAGAAAATCATGACCACGTCACGCTCACTCCGTTCTGACTCTGAGGTAAGTCACCTAAGCTAAGTTTTAAGTCTCGCAAGTGGTTTTTAAGTTCACGTATGGGGCCTAGATAACTATCCTCCTATAAAAAAGAGAACTCTAGAGGGAGAACTCTAGAAAGCTGAGCTAAGACCAAGAATTATAGACAGAGCTCTTGAAAGATCTAAGTCCAAGGACTCTAGATTATGTCAGAACTCTAGCTAGAACTTAGCAGAATTGAGTTAACTTATAACTCTAGAGGTTATCTCATATCAAGTTTGGGCAAGTGCCTTAAAAGCAAGATTATGTAGTAACGGATTCAATGTATAAGAGCCATGAGTCCGAGTCTACCATGGAGGCTTAAAGCTGAGCCGGTACAAACATAATTTTCTGTACGAGATGACCATGACTAGTCATAAGAAGAATAATAGATCGTGCCTTATGAGGCAAATAGCAAGTTCCACGTTGTGAGTGATCTCGTCAATAAAGAAGCAATCAATAAGAGTTCTTAGTAATCGATACTAAGATACAACAAGCGTAATCAGCAGCATAGTCAAAGCATCACCAACGGCATGGCCATAGAAGGGAAATGGGTTCTTTTTGGATCCACAAGAAGTATGTGGGAAAGGAGGAGCCGTCGAGATTTTTGATTTTCTAAATCGATCAAGCCACTCGCTTAGTACAAGTTGAGCTATTTTTAGAGGTCAGAAGTACTCATTTGTGACTAGAAGAGCTTGTTAACCAGAACTCTAGCCAAGCTAGGTGTTTTCGGCAAATCGTTAACAAATTCATCAAGAATAGCGTAGCTATTTCTTAATTGCTATACTGTGCTATTCAAATGGTTAGGGACTACCCAGAATGCCGTCCCACAGAGCTCTAGACTGCCCGCAAAGCGGAAACATGTCGTAGTCATGAACCAATTCTAGTGATTGTTAAAATGACTACTGGCAATTGAGGAAGAAGGATGAGCAAGGTGAGCTGACATGGGATCGGTCCAAAGAGATTCTGGAAGCTAAGTTTCAACCGTGACTCATTGCAGGGAGAAAAAGCAAGAGTCCAGTGCCTTTCAGCATGAGGCCACTGGGTAAAGGGATACAAGCACAAGTTCGCTAATGAGAGCGCATTTTCGCATCACCTCATAAACACCAGGGAAAAGAAAGTATTCCCTTATTGCAGGGCAGAACCTTAGATGTAGATGTATTTGTGATCGAGATGAATGATTTCCTAGCCTTTAATCGACATGCACGCCGCTTGCTTGCTCACGACTTGCACCACTCGCCTAACTTTCCCTCCACGAAGCACTCGGTATCGGCCCAACCTTCACCCTCGCGTGGACTTGCCGTGCAGAGCCTCTTCGCGCGTCTTGCCTTGCGCTTCTTGGTGCGTTCTCGTGGCCTTCTCACACAACCTCTCGGCTAATCTCGCTTATAAGTAGGTCAATGTTCTTGGTCCTGCGGCTCCTCTAGCCCGCTTTCGAGCCAATTCTCGAAGTTCTTCGAGGACTGGTCCTAGGGCTCGCTAGGGTCGATGACCACATCTTCGTTTCTTCTGAATCTTGTCAGAATTTCTATAAACTGTGTGTTTGATGTTTAGAGCTGGAAATTTTATATGTTGATCCTCAAATGCTGTAGTTTCCTGTGTAAAAAATTGAAGTCTTATATCGTTCATTAGGTTATGCTATGAATTTATTCCCGTTTTTGCTGAAATCTTGCTTTAATTTTATAAAATCAAGTATTTTGAGTTTGGGGCTGAAACTTGGTGATATTATGTGCTCTGTTATGTGGTAAATTTTTAGCTTAATATCCTGAGCCTAACTCCTAAAGCATTAGTAGGTTTGTTTTGTAGCCTTTATAGCTGTTTTTCGAACTATTTGATTTTCCTATCAACCCGATGAATGCTTTGCATGTTATATGTGATCTATTTGGATTAATTTGTGATGTTTTGAGTCTAGTAGTCAACTCCAAGTACTTAACTCTGTCAAGGGATCCACGAGTCACTTAGTTGATATGGTTTCGACTGAGTATTTGTTGCTTTGTGTGTTGTTTTGTGCTGGATAGTCTGGTGATAAGACTATCGTAATTGTTGTAGGTTCGTCGAGCTGAACGTTTGCCATAATTCCTTCAACTACATGTGTTCGACTATATTCCGGTATCTAGGTGGGTTTTATTTAAAATTTGTTATGCTATAATTGAGGTAAGATCTTTATATTGAGTGTTCTATGAATGTATGTGTGAGTCATGAGATGGTGCCTAGTGGTAGGCGATCTCCAACCTTGTGATAGGTAGACTCATTTTAGCCTAGTCGATGGGTCGTGACTGTTGATGTTGAACCTAGGCACGACTGTACTCCCGTTGACGAGGTTGGGCTTACCCCTGGCGGCTTATGAAAGGTGTGCACATGAGTATAGTGATGAGTAGGAGAGTGGTGTGTTATGCCTTTTGACCATGTACTTGCATATGACTCTAGTATAAGATTCATATCAATATATTATGCATAGTGGTGAGCACCTCGATTATATTTGTGCTCGCTCCCACCTGCTCTTCATGGATGCAGGTTAAGCACGTGTTGGGCATGACGAGACTAAAGACGAGTGGATGGTCAAACATTGTTATTGCTTCCGCACTCTTTGATATTTATGTTGAGTTTATTAGATATTGTTGAACCGTATGGGTTTATTTTTCATCCTTGGAGTATGTTGACACTCCTACTTGACTTGATATGTTGAAATGTAGTCTTGGAACTTGAATTATGTTGATTATTCTCGTTTCCTTTATGCTGATTATGTGTAGAGTCGTGAAATATTTTCGAGTAGCGCCAAATGTTTTAATAATCGATTTATGGTTTTCGAAATTTTAAAACAGGATTTTTGGATAAGTCTGGAATTGTCTTTACAAATCTTTGAGGCGTTACAAATATCATGTTGTTTTAAATATATATTTAAGACTAGTTTATGTGTAAGAAATATGAACATGTATGCGTCTGTATATCAAGTATGTGGGGGTGTATACAGACAAACATAATAATACATGCAAATTCCAAAACAAAAGATAATTTGAATTGGAATTCGCATTTATCATAAAAATCGCATGATGAATATACAAGTATTTTTTTGTTCATCATATATTTCACCTTGCAGCTACAGGATCTCAAATGAGTTGGCAATACATCTTCTTAATTATAAGCAGGGCTATTTTACACGTACGATGAGGCTATCTTTTTCGCCACAATGCTTTATTCATAACTAGAATATACAAAAGTGGTTCAAAATTTTTTCAAATTCTAAATAAAATAATAATGGAGAGAGAGGGAGAGAGAGAGAGAGAGAGGGAGAGAGAGAGAGAGAGAGAGAGAGAGAGAGAGAGAGAGAGAGAGAGAGAGAGAAAGAGAATCGATTAATTGTGACTAGCCTATATCGTATCAAATTTGGTATCACATAACACACAAATTAATTTAATCAAATTTGGTATCACATAACACACAACTTACTTTATTAAATAATAAATAAATCCTCATATTAAATTAGATTAGTTTAGCATGCAATAAGAAGATGAATTTTTCAAACTCTAAAGAAAACAATAATGATGGGGAGAGAGAGAGAGAGAGAGAGAGAGAGAGAGAGAGAGAGAGAGAGAGAGAGAGAGAGAGAGAGAGAGAGAGAGAGAGAGAATAAGTTAATTGTGATTAGTCAATAATGTATCAAAATTGGTACCACATCACACTAGACTTACTTTATTAAATAATAAATAAAACCTCAAATTAAATTGGACTGATGTAGTACACAATAAGAAGGTTGTACAATTGGCAAGAAAAAACAAATCTTTTGTATGTAAAAATACATTTTAAAGTAATTGTCAAAGGTGTAATTTTTTACTCCTTTTGAACTATTTAAATATATTTTTTACATACATATCTACACACTATTTAAATCCATTTTTTATATTTACAACCTTTTAAACTTACTTGCAAATATATCTCTACAAATCGAATTAATTTAAAATTATATAAGAATGAAATCTAACTAGTATTCATTCATGTGCATATGCAAAAAAAAAAAAATGTATATATTAAATGTATTTATAATTTTAAATTAGATAATAGATGTATTGCATTTTAAAAATTTTTGACTATTTAAAATGAATCTTATTGATGACATAAAGATTCATGTGAGCTTAGAACATGTGAGCTTCGGGTATTCTCTTGATGTTCGACGCCTCGTCGCCCTTCCATGAATGTCCGATCATACGCTAGCGGTCTAACCGCCTACCTAGTATTAGGTACAACTCGGTACTCCTAGCCCTAGATATGGCCTAAGAGAAGAGGATTGGTACTGTGATCAAATCCACATTCCCTTTGGGTGTTCCCGAACACTACTGTAAGTGATACCTCGAAACAAGCCAAGAAAAAGTATTTCTGATCGAAGTTAAATTAAATACACCTAATACAAGTCTCGCACCCTGACCGGCTAGAAACCTCCTCAAGTTCGTCCTCCTCGCCGGTTGAACGCGGAACCTGCACGAAACTCTCACACCGGAGGTGTTTTCCGGTGAAGAGCCTCCAACGCTCAAGTCAGATCTTGAGAGATGAAGTATATATGTGTAAAAATGTGTAAGAGTATGAGAGATTGTCCCCCAAAAATGAGGATTCTCGTCCCTATTTATAGGGACGAGCTACCTGTTCTACACGCGCGACTTGGGCGAGTTTGGCCAGCTGTCCTCCTGCTCGTCCGTACAACCGCGCGCACCCAATATCCCTGATGTCAAAGAACGCGTCGAATCTATCAGAGAATGTCAGAGTTCGTTTTAGCCATGTAGCACTCATAGAATGCCGCGTGTCTCCCTCTCACGTGCTGGAGGCTCTCCTATTTATTCTGATGTTCGACTGAATCTTCGACAAACATTGAGCTGCTCCCCAGGTATGAGGTGGTCGAGTTTACGACCATGCCCATTTAACCGTCTTTCCTCGACCATTTCCTCGAGCAGACGGTGCTTATCCAATACTATCGAGTCCGCTCTTCCTCGCCGTCTACCTTCATTCCTCGGGTGTTCGGTCCGATTCGACCAGACCACTGACTTTTTTATCCGGTTAGTCCGACAAATCGGTCTAGAATATAATATCACATATCATCTAGTCCCCCCACTCTGGTCGAGTCTAAATGACTCGATCCAAGAGAGGCTTTTGTCTGTGTTGCAAAGGTTCTACTTCTTTGGTTTCGACCATCTGACACATTTCCTACCTTTGTTCGCCCACTTTCCTCCCTAACCGCCCTTTTGTGATTTTGAATTTTGAATTCCGCCACCTGTCTGCTTTTGCAGACGCGTCCTTTCGTCTGTTAGGCGCCACCATTGCCTCGTGATATGCGCCGCTTCAAATGTCGTGCCACTTTAAAAACCCTTGCGCGTGTGAGCCGCTAGATCAATTGCTCCAATCCAATGGTTGGCGTTTCAGCGTCTCTTCATCTGTCCTTTGATCCTAGTACTTATAGTTTGTGATCCTACGGTCGGTATTTTTCCTCGTTTATTTGTTCTACGTATAAATACCGACACTTGGCTAAATTTCCCCTTTTCTTCACTCTAGCATTCTCTCGCAATATCAAGCTTCTCTGCAACTCGTGCTCTCCTTCAACTTCACGATCCTCGATCTTCCAGCCCACAGAGCATCATTCACCATGTGTAAGTCTTCTGAACCCTCTCTCAAAGTACTTTCCTCAAATTTTAAATTTTATCTTTCTCTTCCCCTTCGCTTTTCCTCGCGTCATGCTCCTCCGATTTCTGCCCTTCCACTGTGTCGTGTTTCGCCCTTCTTCCTCCTTCTTTTATTTTCTTTGCTTTAATTTAATTTATTTTCTTCAGATTCTGCTACTTCGAGCGAAAATGATCGGTACAGTGGCAAGGACATAACCTCTCCTTCCTCTTCTGCAACTCCCAGTTTGTCGAGCGATTCTATCCAAGAGATTCTCCAACCCGTGCCTATTTCAGTGATTCCACCTACTGTCGTCAGCGGTAGTCCCAGCCCGAGGATGAGGTTACCAGCCGTCCTCCTTCCCCACCCACTGAGTGTGCTCGTTGAATTATCGGTCAGGATGATGAGATCGAGGATGATGTCGATCCCCAGGACCACATCCCACTGTATGATCGCGACCCCAAAGATTTCCCACAGCCGGCGCCAATAATACAAGTCTCTCACCCCGACTGGCTGGAAACCTCCTCAAGTTCGTCCTCCTCGCCGGTTGAACTCGGAACCTGCACGAAACTCTCACACCGGAGGTGTTTTCCGGTGAAGAGCCTCCAACGCTCAAGTCAGATCTTGAGAGATGAAGTATATATGTGTAAAAATGTGTAAGAGTATAAGAGATTGTCCCCCAAAAATGAGGATTCTCGTCCCTATTTATAGGGACGACCTACCTGTTCTACACCCGCGACTTGGGCGAGTTTGGCCAGCAGTCCTCCTGCTCGTCCGTACAACCGCGCGCCCCCACTATCCCTGATGTCAGAGAACGCGTCGAATCTGTTAGAGAATGTCAGAGTTCGTTATAGCCATGGACCACTCATAAAACGCCGCGTGTCTCCCTCTCACATGCTGGAGGCTCTCCTATTTATTCTGATGTTTGACCGAATCTTCGACGAACATTGAGCTGCTCCCCAGGTATGAGGTGGTCGAGTTTACGACCATGCCCAATTACCGTCTTTTCTCGACCATTTCCTCGAGCAGACGGTGCTTATCCAATACTATCGAGCCCGCTCTTCCTCGTCATCTACCTTCTTTTCTCCATTACGGGTGTTTGGTCCGGTTCGACCAGACCACTGATCTATTTTACCCGGTTAGTCCGAAAAATCGGTCTAGTATATAATATCCTATATCATCTAGTCCGCCCACTCTGGTCGAGTCTAAATGACTCGATCCAAGAGTAGGCTTTTGTTTGTGTTGCGGAGGTTCTACTTCTTTGGTTTCGACCACCTCACACATTTCCTACCTTTGTTCGTCCACTTTCCTCCCTAACCGCCCTTTTGTGTTTTTGAATTTTGAATTCCGCCACCTGTCCGCTTTTGCAGACACATCCTTTCGTCTGTCAGGCACCATCATTGCCTCGTGATATGCGCCGCTTCAAATGTCGTGCCACTTTAAAAACCCTTGCGCATGTGAGCCGCTAGATCCATTGCTCCAATCCAACGGTTGGCGTTGCAGCGTCTCTTCATCTGTTCTTTGATCCTGGCCCTTAGAGTTTGTGATCCTACGGTCGGTATTTCTCCTCGTTTATTTGTTCTTCATATAAATACCGACACTTGGCTAAATTTCCCCTTTTCTTCACTCTAGCATTCTCTCACAATATCAAGCTTCTCTGCAACTCGTGGTCTCCTGTAACTTCACGATCCTCGATCTTCCAGCCGACAGAGCATCATTCACCATGAGTAAGTCTTCTCAACCCTCTCTCGAAGTACTTTCCTCAAATTTTAAATTTTATCTTTCTCTTCCCCTTCGCTTTTCCTCGCGTCATGCTCTTCCAATTTCTGCCCTTCCACTGTGCCGTGTTTCGCCCTTCTTCCTCCTTCTTTTCTTTGTTTTAATTTAATATTTTTTCTTCAGATTCCGCTACTTCCAGCGAAAATGATCGGTACAATGGCAAGGACATGAACTCTCATTCCTCTTCTGCAACTCCCAGTTTGTCGAGCGATTCTGTCCAAGAGATTCTCTAACCCGTGCCTATTTCAGTGATTCCAGCTACTGTCATCAGCGGTAGTCTTACGGCCGCTGCTATCTCTCCGTCCACCTACCTTGTCGACCAGCCCGAGGATGAGGTTACCAGCTGTCCTCCTTCCCCACCCACCGGGCGTGCTCGTCGAATTATCGGTCAGGATGATGAGCTCAAGGATGATGTCGATCCCTAAGACCACATCCCACTGTCTGCTCGTGACCCCAAAGATTTCGTTCCTTTGTCCTCTCGCACCCCTATCTCTTCGACCATACCTTCTTCCTCCCGTCAACCCAAGTCCTCCAAGTCACCTAAGCCATCCTTGAGGACTGGCCGCCTCGATTTCGACCTGATTGGTCACCCCGGGGCCTTTTACACTCTTGGTGACGACGATACTTACTATAATCCTCCCGATGACTGTTATACCTTTTTTCATGCACTTTTCGATGTGGGCCTGCGCTTCCCTATTTGTCAAGCGTAGATCGACCTAGGTGGATTGTACGGCTTACCCCTCAATCAAATTACTCCCAACGCTTTCCGGACATTTGCGTCTTTTGTAGTCTTGTCGATGGTCCGCATGGGTAGAGTAGATTTAGATTTTTTTGTTTACTATTATTTCGCTTCAAAGCAAGTTGATGGCCTATATTTGAAGAGCCGTAATAATGCTTGCTTCATTAGTGATCGACCATCTAATGTCCCAAGGTGGAAAGATCAGTTTTTATATATAAGTCCTCCACAACCCTATCCTAGGGCGCCCATCCCCTAGCTCACAGAGGTGCCCATTAAGCGTGCTCGCCCTTCGCCCAATCCAATCTTCAACCACCGCATACAAGTATGGAACTCGAACCCTGTCGCCTCGACCCCTCTACTCAAAGATGATAACCTTCTCTACCATTGTGGTATCCTCACCCACAAGAAACTTTCGCCTCCTCTTGCCGAGACTATTCTCAAAATTCGGGTTGACCCCGCTCTTGCCGAAACTTTCCAGAAAGCTCGAGCAGGTGCTCGATTTTAATATTGTTGCCTGCCTTGTATTTATTCCTATATCATCGATTAAACTCCCTTTGACTTGCATCTTATTGATGCAGAGGGATTTTTGCATAAACCCGACCTTAAGAAGTCTGGCAACAGGAGATCCGCCAGTAAGGACACCTCAACCACCGTTGAGAAGGTTAAAGGGCCGCCTTCGACCAAGGATGCTGCCTCTCGACCTGAGAAATCCGGCGCTTCCTCTCACTCGAACAAACAACGAGCTCCTCCTTCCCCGCCCAGGCAGGTCGAGCATCGTGTCGATCGCCACTCCAGCCATTTGATCAAAGAGAGCGAGGCTTCCAAGAAGCGTCCTCGCTCCGAGGTGACTGTTCCACAACCCGCCAACCTCTCACCTTCCCCTAAATGATCCCAGCTCGAGATGTCTTCTGCGGGAAACCTCCTTTCTCAGTCTTCCCCTTCTCTCTCCTTGGTGTCGGCGGGACCTCGGGAGGCTATGTCGTGGTTGATGAGCTTCCTACCTTTCGACGACACGCATCGATGGGGGTTGAATCGTTGAAACCAAGCCGAATATGGCATTCGCGCAGTGACCCAAGTATATTTTTCTTTCAGCGCCACCTTTGAGTATCCTCTTCTGTATTTTTTCTCATTTTCCTTCTTGTTACAGACTCTTGTATCCATCATGCCTCTCCTCGAGGAAATGATGAACGGCACTGGTCGCCCAATTCCTGTGCTCCAGGGCGACAACTGACGCCTCGAGGAAGAGAATCAGAGGTTAAAGGAGGAAAACGAGGATCTGCTCAAAACCCGCCACGCTTTGGCTGAGCAGCTGAAAAAGGATGAGCAGCGCTACAAGGAGGCATTAAAAGGCAAAGATAAGCTCCTTGAGGCTGAGAGGGCTGGTCGAAAGAAAGGGGTCGAGGCTGCTGCTGTTACTGCCATGGAGCAATCCCGCCGAGCTTTATGGAGGACTCAGCTTGGTCAAACTTTCCTCAAGGCTTATCGGAAACATCTAATCCAAGATTATCTTTGCTCGACCGCCTTCCTAAAGGAAGATGCTGAGATGGGGATGGATTTCTATACCTACAGCATGGAGGAAGTCGAGCGTCAACTGAAAGAGATGGGGTTCACGGGCGAACTCGACCAGGACAAAACATGGGAGGCGGTTCCCTCTGCACCTTCCAACTTCACCGGTGATCCCAACTTACCCGCTGATCATCCGTGGTGGATAGAGTCTCTGGGGAAAGCCTTAGCGAAGGATCCTTCCTTGAAGGGTTCTTTTGACGTGCCAAAACCAGGCGAGGCGCCCGTGGTCCACCTTTTTGTGCTCGTTCCCCCATAGCCCTTGACCATCAATGCTCCTTCCTCCTCCTCTGGTCCGTCTGCCTCTACTGCCGCTCAGTCGATCTTCTCTGCCGTCGTCCTTTCTTCGACCATGCCTCTGCAGTCAACTACCACTGCTGCTTTCTCCTCGGCCATGGCTACCTCGTCGATCGCTACTACTGCTCTCTCTGTTGTGGCTGCGCAGTCGACCACTCCTTCTGGTCTTCCTTCGACCGTGGCTGCGCATCAACCCTGGTCGCTACGGTTTCATCGACCGTTGCGACACAGTCATCTGATGCCGCTCAGTCTACCCCCGTTCCTCCAAAGCAGTAGTTTTGATGATGTATTTTCATATTTTTTGTGTGTAATGTAATCTTCTGTCTCGATCAATGATGAATGACATTCGCTTCCTTCTGTCTTCTATGTATGTTTTATTCCATCGCTTTATGTTTGTTTCGTTTTTATGGTCTTTCGTCGGTTGTGACGATGTATGCTTTGCGTGGTGACTCTTTATGAGAATGTCGGTTGCGATCCTTGTTATGTGTGTGTATGTGCTCTTCATAGTCAAGCACAATGGTATGGCATGTATATCAAACATGATCGACACTTCCTTTATTATGTGCTTAGTTGTTAACGCATGGCGTGTAATCGTATGGCGTGTATACCAATCATTGTGGTCATCCAGCCCGGAGGCGTGGACGTTGTCGACCACATGCCCACCCCTTTAAGTGTTCCAAAAACAAGCGACCTTCTCCCACCCTTGGTCGGGGTGTTCCGAAAACGAAGGACTTTGGACTTCTCACTTGCCCACCCTAAGGGATGTTCCGAAAACATTGTGGTCGTCCAGCCCGAAGGCGTGGATATTGTCGACCACATGCCCACCCCTTGAAGTGTTCCGAAAACAAGCGACCTTCGCCCACCCCTTGGTCGGGGTGTTCCAAAAACGAAGGACTTTGGACTTCTCACTTGCCCACCCCAAGGGATGTACCGAAAATATTGTGGTCGTCTAGCCCGGAGGCGTGGACGTTGTCGACCACATGCCCACCCCTTGAAGTGTTCCGAAAACAAGCGACCTTCCCCCACCCCTTGGTCGGGGTGTTCCGAAAATGAAGGACTTTGGACTTCTCACTTGCCCACCCCAAAGGATGTTCCGAAAACATTGTGGTCGTCCAGCCCGGAGGCGTGGACGTTGTCGACCACATGCCCATCCCTTGAAGTGTTCCAAAAAAAAGCGACCTTCGCCCACCCCTTGGTCGGGGTGTTCCGAAAACGAAGGACTTTTGACTTCTCACTTGCCCACCCCAAGGGATGTTCCGAAAACATTGTGGTCGTCCAGCCCATAGGCGTGGACGTTGTCGACCACATGCCCACCCCTTGAAGTGTTCCGAAAACAAGCGACCTTCGCCCAGCCCTTGGTCGGGGTGTTCCGAAAACGAAAGACTTTGGACTTCTCACTTTCCCACCCCAAGGGATGTTCCGAAAACATTATGGTCGTCCAGCCCGGAGGCTTGGACGTTGTCGACCACATGCCGACCCCTTGAAGTGTTCCGAAAACAAGCGACCTTCGCCCACCCCTTGGTCGGGGTGTTCCGAAAACGAAGGACTTTGGACTTCTCACTTGCCCACCCCAAGGGTTGTTCCGGAAACATTGTGGTCGTCCAGCCCGGATGCGTGGACATTGTCGACCACATGCCCACCCCTTGAAGTGTTCCGAAAACAAGCGACCTTCACCCACCCCTTGGTCGGGGTGTTCCGAAAACGAAGGACTTTGGACTTCTCACTTGCCCACCCCAAGGGATGTTCTGAAAACATTGTGGTCGTCCAACCCGGAGGCGTGGACGTTGTCGACCACATGCCCACCCCTTGAAGTGTTCCGATAACAAGCGACCTTCCCCCACCCCTTGGTCGGGGTGTTCCGAAAACGAAGGACTTTGGACTTCTCACTTGCCCAACCCAAGGGATATTTTGAAAACATTGTGGTCGTTTAGTCCGAAGGCGTGGACGTTTTCGACCACATGCCCATCCCTTGAAGTGTTCCAAAAACAAGCGACCTTCGCCCACCCCTTGGTCTGGGTGTTCCAAAAATGAAGGACTTTGGACTTCTCACTTTCCCACCCCATGGGATGTTCCGAAAACATTGTGGTCGTCCATCCCGGAGGTGTGGACGTTGTCGACCACATGCCCACCCCTTGAAGTGTTCCGAAAACAAGCGACCTTCGCCCACCCCTTGGTCGGGGTGTTCCGAGAACGAAAGACTTTGGACTTCTCACTTGCCCACCCCAAGGGATGTTCCGAAAACATTGTGGTCGTCCAGCCCATAGGCGTGGACGTTGTCGACCACATGCCCACCCCTTGAAGTGTTCCGAAAACAAGCGACCTTCGTCCACCCCTTGGTCGGGGTGTTCCGAAAACGAAGGACTTTGGACTTCTCACTTGCCCACCCCAAGGGATGTTCCGAAAATATTGTGGTCGTCTAGCCCGGAGGCGCGGACGTTGTCGACCACATGCCCACCCCTTGAAGTGTTCTGAAAACAAGCGATCTTCCCCCACCCCTTGGTCGGGGTGTTCCGAAAATGAAGGACTTTGGACTTCTCACTTGCCCACCCCAAAGGATGTTCTGAAAACATTGTGGTCGTCCAGCCCGGAGGCGTGGACATTTTCGACGACATGCCCATCCCTTGAAGTGTTCCAAAACCAAGCGACCTTCGCCCACCCCTTGGTCGGGGTGTTCCGAAAACGAAGGACTTTGGACTTCTCACTTGCCCACCCCAAGGGATGTTCCGAAAACATTGTGGTCGTCCAGCCCATAGGCGTGGACATTGTCGACCACATGACCACCCCTTGAACTGTTCCGAAAACAAGCGACCTTCGCCCACCCCTTGGTCGGGGTGTTCCGAAAACGAAGGACTTTGGACTTCTCACTTGCCCACCCCAAGGGATGTTCCGAAAACATTATGGTAGTCCAGCCCGGAGGCGTGGACGTTGTCGACCACATGCCCACACCTTGAAGTGTTCTGAAAACAAGCGACCTTCGCCCACCCTTTGGTCGGGGTGTTCCGAAAATGAAGGACTTTGGACTTCTCACTTGCCCACCCCAAGGGTTGTTCCGGAAACATTGTGGTCGTCCAGCCCGGATGCGTGGACATTGTCGACCACATGCCCACCCCTTGAAGTGTTCCGAAAACAAGCGACCTTCGCCCACCCCTTGGTCGGGGTGTTCCGAAAACGAAGGACTTTGGACTTCTCACTTGCCCACCCCAAGGGATGTTCTGAAAACATTGTGGTCGTCCAACCCGGAGGCGTGGATGTTGTCGACCACATTCCCACCCCTTGAAGTGTTCCGAAAACAAGCGACCTTCCCCCACCCCTTGGTCGGGGTGTTCCAAAAACGAAGGACTTTGAAATTCTCACTAGCCCACCCGAAGGGATGTTTCGAAAACATTGTGGTCGTCCAGTCCGGAGGCGTGGACATTGTCGACCACATGCCCATCACTTGAAGTGTTCCAAAAACAAGCGACCTTCGCCCACCCCTTGGTCGGGGTGTTCCGAAAACGGACTTTGGACTTCTCACTTGCCCACCCCATGGGATGTTCCGAAAACATTGTGGTCGTCCAGCCCGGAGGTGTGGACGTTGTCGACCACATGCCCACCCCTTGAAGTGTTCCGAAAACAAGCGACCTTCGCCCACCCCTTGGTCGGGGTGTTCCGAGAACGAAGGACTTTGGACTTCTCACTTGCCCACCCCAAGGGATGTTCCGAAAACATTGTGGTCGTCCAGCCCGAAGGCGTGGACGTTGTCGACCACATTCTCACCCCTTAAAGTGTTCCGAAAACAAGCTACCTTCGACCACCCCTTGGTCGGGGTGTTCCGAAAAAGAAGGACTTTGGACTTCTCACTTGCCCTCCCCAAGGGTTGTTCCGAAAACATTGTGGTCGTCCAGCCCGGAGGCGTGGACATTGTCGACCACATGCCCACCCTTTGAAGTGTTCTGAAAACAAGCGACCTTCGCCCACCCCTTGGTCGGGGTGTTCCGAAAAT
Organism: Striga hermonthica; assembly: GCA_902706635.1. NCBI lineage: Eukaryota > Viridiplantae > Streptophyta > Magnoliopsida > Lamiales > Orobanchaceae > Striga > Striga hermonthica. Next base: position 2,426,646 of record CACSLK010027388.1, on the reverse strand, counting down.
GAAGGACTTTGGACTTATCACTTGCCCACCCCAAGGGATGTTCCGAAAACATTGTGGTCGTCCATCCCGGAGGCGTGGACGTTGTCGACCACATGCCCACCCCTTGAAGTGTTCCGAAAACAAGCGACCTTCCCCCACCCCTTGGTCGAGGTGTTCCGAAATCGAAGGACTTTGGACTTCTCACTTTCCCACCCCAAGGGATGTTCTTAAAACATTGTGGTCGTCCAGTCTGGAGGCATGGACGTTGTTGACCACATTCCCACCCCTTGAAGTGTTCTGAAAACAAGCGACCTTCGCCCACCTCTTGGTCGGGGTGTTCCGAAAACGAAGGACTTTGGACTTCTCACTTGCCCACCCCAACGGATATTCCGAAAACATTATGGTCGTCCTCCCCGGAGGTGTGGACATTGTCGACCACATGCCCACCCCTTGAAGTGTTCCAAAAACAAGCGACCTTCGCCCACCCCTTGGTACGGGTGTTTCGAAAACGAAGGACTTTGGACTTCTCACTTGCCCACCCCAAGGGATGTTTCAAAAACATTGTGGTCGTCCAGCCCGGTGGCGTGGACGGTGTCGACCACATGCCCACCCCTTGAAGTGTTCTGAAAACAAGCGACCTTCGCCCACCCCTTGGTCGGGGTGTTCCGAAAACAAAGGACTTTGGTCTTCTACTTTGAGGAATGTCGAGTAGGGATGTTCGTGGTTCCATATGTATCTACTTGCGCACTCGGTGGGGAACTATCGATATCTCTCCCTACTAGGATAAGTTTACTACTGGGCTTATGATCTATGATATAGTCTTTGTAACACCCCTCCTTATCGTTAAAAACAGAGTGCGAAAAATTCACAAAGTTATTTAAAAATAAAGCCTTTTTCTTTGCGAAAACTGATTTGGGGTGCTACCGTAAAATCGTGACTTAATTTGGAAAACCGTTATTTTAATTTTTGATAAAATCATACGGTTACTAAAAGTATAAAATTTTCCAAAAGTCCGTCAAAATATAAGTTCGTCAAAAGTCATCAAAAACATCATCATCAGCGGAAACGTAAATCATCATAACATATATACAATCAAAACATAAATGTCCTGAAGCCTTCGTCGCGTCACGCTCCCGGCCCGACATCCTGACCTGAAAAACATGATAAAAGTGGGAAATGAGCACTATGGCACTGTGCTCCGTGGAAACTCATACTAATGTAAACATTGAAAATAATAACAACATCATGATATCAGTATATACATAACCTCAACCTCAAGCCGGTAATAACATGAACATGAATCTGAAATCGTCACGCAAACGTGACCCTGACCGTTACCTCATCTTCCGGCAAAAACTAATGTCGGACACCATGTGCACACTCTAGTGGGCAGACTAGGGCCACTAGAACCCAGAATGGACCGGCGACCATTCCGAGCGGATACCTCACATGAAATACATACCTCAAACATGGTACCGTGATTATAATCAATGTAGTACTTAGTCTGAGTCCCCACCTGAACTGCTGAACTGAACGGTAGTGCTGATGCCTGATCAAACTGAAAATAATATAAACAATTACTAATGACTATGCTCAGACTGTTAACTTAACTGATTAATTTCATTAAGATGCTCTACTTAACCTGACATGATACTTAGACTTAAACGGAATAACCGGAACTGAACTTGACATGAACTGATCGGACATGAATTTACTGAACTGAAATAATCCCGAAAATTTAACTGAAAATACAATTAAAATCATGAACTGGGCCGAAACCTTAACATAAGAACCGAACCGATTTAAAAATGGGGCTAAACCAGTCCAGCCGGTCTGAACCGGTCTGGACCGGACTGCGGGTCGACTGAACCGACAGTCGGCTCGGCTCGGCCAGCAGCCTGCCGCGTGCTGCGCGCAGCGTGCACGGGCGCT
>CACSLK010027388.1:2375264-2415932 GCA_902706635.1 Striga hermonthica | reverse complement strand
AAATAACAAGTGTAATATCCACTAAAGCAAAGCTTAAGTATATAACACCAACACTCCTGCATGAACCTTTTCAACCAGGTATGGTCCTTCCCAATTAGGCTCCAGCTTCCCTACATGTTTGAGCATGTCCACCCTCTTCCAGACTAGATCGCCCACCTGGAATCGGCGAATTTTTACTTTCCTGTCATGGGCTGCTCTCATCCGCTATTTGTACACCTCAGCTCTGGTCGAAGCTTGTTCCCTGAATTCCTCGATCGCATCTAAGGCAGTCAGCATGAGTTCCTCATTCTGCTCCTGGTCGTAAGTGCTCGATCGCTGGGATTGTAGTTCCAGCTCGACTGGCAAAAGTGCCTCCATTCCATACACCAGGCTGAAAAGCGTCTCACCTGCGGTCGACCTCGAAGTGGTCCTGCACGCCCAAAGCACAGATGTTAGCTCGTCGACCCACGCCCCCGAGGCCTTCTCAAGTCTTGTTTTCAGCCCATTTAAGATGATCCTGTTGGTCACCTCAACTTGTTCGTTGGCCTGAGGGTGAGCGACAGAAGCGAAATGCTGCTCGATTCCCATTTCCTCGCACCACGCCCTAATCCGCTTGCCGTTGAATCGGGTTCCATTATCGGATATCAAGATTTTGGGGACCTTGAACCGACAGCAAATGTTGTTGTATAGAAATTGGATTACTTTCTCCTCGGTAATCTTGGCTAATGGTTCAGCCTCCATCCACTTTGTAAAGTAATCGACCGCGACAATCAAGAATTTCCGCTGCCCCGTTGCCTGCGGCATTGGCCCCACAATGTCGATCCCCCACTGCGTGAACGGGATTGGTGCACTCATGGTGGTCATTGTCTCAGCAGGTTGGTGGATAAGCGGGCCGTGTTTCTGGCATCGCAAACATCTCTTGGTCATCTCTTGGTCATCTCCTTGGCATCCGCCTTCATTGTCGGCCAGAAATACCCTGCTCTCAAAATTTTTGCCATTATGGCTCCTGCCTTGCTGTGATCGCTGCAGCATCCCTCGTGCACCTCTCCAAGAACATATCGGCCTTCTTCTTTGGTCACACACCGCAAATGTGGCCCTGTATATGACCGCTTGTAGAGGATCCCCCCTTGTTTGAAAAACCTTCTCACAACTTTTAATGTTCCTTCTCGTAGCTCTTTCAAGATCGAGGCTCTCCAGTCTTGCACCTCCTCGATTTTCGCTACTTCTGCTTCGACCACACTCTTCTCCATATGGAGCAAGGTCACACTCCTGCTCTTACAATCTACCAAATTTTGAGCGATCTTAGACAATAGATCGGCTCGACCATTCTCTCCTCTTGGTATTTGTATTAGCTCGAACGACCCGAATTCTTCTTTCATCCTTTTCATATCATTCACATAACGTTGCAGCCTGTCCTCCTTGATGTCAAAACCCTCTTGGAACTGTCCGACCACCAACTGGGAATCAGAGTGGACTTGAATTTTTTGAGCACCTCCATCCAGAGCTAGCTGCATCCCCTTTATCACCGCTTCGTACTCCGCCCCATTGTTTGATATTCGGAACCCTATCTTAACAGAAAATTCCAAGTAATCTCCCTTGAGCGAAACCAGGACTATGCCCAAGCCTGCTCCACTTCTCGATACTAGCCACCCGCAAAAAATTGCCACACTCCCTCCATTTGCCCTTCCTCCTTCGTACCCTCCTGAATGAAATCAGCCAGAACCTGCGCTTTGATCACCCTCCTTGGCTCATACATGATAGAGTATTCGCTTAGTTCGACCGCCCACTTTAATAGTCGACCAGATACTGCTGGTCAACCCAAAGTTTGCTCCAGAGGCATGTTCGTCCGCACCTTGACTCTATGATTTAGGAAATATGGCATCAACTTCCGCACCATCACGACCACCGCCAATGCGCATTTTTCAATCTCCGAATATCTCAGCTCTGCTCCTTGCATTACTCTACTGACATAGTATATCGGGAATTGTGCTACCCCTTCCTCGCGCACCAACACCGAACTTACCGCATTCTCGCCCACAGATATGTAGAGCACGAGCTCTTCTCCATGCAAAGGCTTAGGTAGCAAGGGCAAGTTTGCCAGCACCTCCCGCAACTCCTCGAAAGCTTTCTGGGCTTCCTTCGTCCACTGAAATTTCGAGCTTTTCTTTAATGTTTCGAACAGAGGACCACTTTTCTCGGCCACTTTAGAGATGAATCTGCTTAATCCCGCTACTCGACCAGTCAGTATTTGAATCTCCTTCACATTAGTTGACGGCTTCATCTCGATCACCGCTCTCACCTTCTCAGGATTCACCTCTCTTCCTCGCTTCGTCACCATATAGCCTAAGAATTTTCCTGCTTTCACACCAAATGAGCACTTGGCTGGATTAAGCTTCATGCCATACCTCTTTAGCGTTTGGAAATTCTCCCTCAGATCACCCACATGATCCACTTCCTCCTCGATCTTCACCAGCATGTCACCGATATATACTTCCATATTTCTTCCCAATTGGTCTTTGAAAATCTGGTCGACCAGCCTTTGGTAAGTTGCTCCTGCGTTCTTCAACCCAAATGGCATAACTACGTAACAATAGGTGTCTTTGTTCGTTATGAAGCTCACCCTCTTCCAATCTTCCTTTGCCAAGGGGATTTGATGGTAACCTTGCGAAGCATCCATTAGGCTGAGCAGTTCGCATTCCGCCGTGGAATCTACCAGCTGGTCGATCCGAGGTAGCGGGTACAGATCTTTTGGGCACGCCTTGTTCAGGTCGCGAAAGTCGATGCACATCCTCCATTTTCCCCCTGATTTGGACACCATCACCGTGTTAGACAACCATTCTGGGAATTGGATCCTCTTGATATATCCGACCTTTAACAACTTCTCCACCTCCTGCTCGATTATTTTGTCCATTTCCACGCCATGATGTCTTATTTTCTACTTTACTGGCCTCACACTGAGATCAATATTCAACCTGTGTTCGATCACCCTTGCCTTAATCCCTGTCAATTCCTTCGCCGTATACGAGAAGATGTCGGCGAACTCTCTTATCAAGCCGACCAACCTCGACCTGATCGGCTCTCCCAGGTCTTTCCCAATCCTGAACTTTCGATCATCACTCCCCTGCACCATCTGAATTTCTTCAACCTCACCGCCAGGTTGTATGTCTATCTTCTCATTTCCCTTATCTTGCCATCCCTTCTCTTCCTTTGACCTCGACCCTCCTGGTCGATCGGGCCTCTCTTCCCCACCTTTTAATTGCTTTTTTTCCATCTGCTTGTTATTGCTGACTGTGCTTTGGTAACAACTCCTCGATGTGAGCTGGTCCCCAGCAATCTCGACCACATTTTCGCCCACAGGATTTTTAATTGTCATGTGGTATGTAGACACAACTGCTTGGAATGCGTTTAAACCTGTTCGCCCTAGAATGATGTTGTAGGACAAAACTGCACCAACTTCCACAAACCGCACCATCCTCACCTTCCTAGTATCGCCCGACCCTAACGCCACAGTCAGACTTACCTCGCCCATTTGCATCACCTCTCCTCCATTAAAACCATACAGGGCCGTCGCTACCGGTCTCAATTCCAGATTCAAATGCTTGTTGATTTGGGCGAAGCAGTCATAGCACATCAAATCGACCGAGCTCCCCGTGTCGATGAACACCCTCTTTACATCGAACCCCGCTACTTCCGCCGTGATGACCAGCGCGTCATTATGGGGCAACAAAACCCCCTCGGGATCTTCCGCTCAAAAACTGATCACCGGCATTCGACCAGTTATCCCGACCTCCTCCCTCTTGCGTTTCACGGCTCGCACATGCCCCTTTCGTTCATTGTTCAAGTCTCCATCTGTGGGCCCCCTAGAAATCATATAAATTGTGCCCTTATTCGCGGGTATCTCCACCCTCAGCTCCTCTCGAGGATCATCCCCTCGCCTCCTCTTCTCCCTTCTGGCATCGTCCTCTCTGTCATCGTCCCTGTCACTCCTCGTCACTGAATCCTTCCTACACCTCCTTTTCTCCTTACCTCGTGGTCGATCACGGATGACAAACTCTTTTAAATGTCCCGCCCTTATGAGACGCTCGATTTCGTCTTTTAAGTGCCTACAATCCTCCGTGGTATGTCCATAATCCCTATAGAATCTGCAGTATCTATTCGACCTGGGTTTGGTCGGCCCCTCCAATCTCGTCTTCGGCCATGTGACTTCCTTGCTCTCCAGTTTCTCCTCGATGGCTGCCAAGACTTCTCCCACCTGGGCATTGATAGGAGTGAAACTGTTATATCTTTGACCATTTGGTAGCCGGGTCGCCCTTGCCAGAGATCCTCTCGCCCCCCACGGAACGAATTTTGCCCATCTCTCCTGGGCGACAGCCTCTTAGAAGAGCCACCCTTTGGAGAATTCCTCCTAGGTGATCCCCTCCTAGGCAAGCTTGGCCTCCCCTTCTTCTGCTCAGGTTTCACCGCCTCCTCGAGCTTGGCAAACTCAGCCTCCATTTCTTCCAAATTAATGTACTTCTTGCATCTTTTAAGCACCCCATCGTAAGTTCGAGCAGGCGTCTTTGCCAACGACGTTCGACATGGTCCTGGTCGTAGACTTCTAATCAATCCTCCCGCCTTCACCTCATCGACCGCCGTGGGAACCTCCAAGCACATCTGATTGTATCGAGCAACATATTTCTGTAGGGACTCTTTCTCACCTTGTCGCATCACCATCAGAGTGAGATACGTCTTCTTCTGCGCGACCGCACTTGAATATTGATTGGTAAGTTGTCCTGCAAAATCCTTAAAGTCCCTAATCGAACCGGGAGCTAATTGGTGGAACCAGTCGAGCGCAACTCCTCGTAAGGTCGACAGAAAAGCCCTGCAACTGACCGGATCTAAGTACCCGTGCAAGACAGACATATTTTCAAATGCCCTTACATGTCTCGCCGGATCGCTCGACCCATCGAAGGTCAGTTTATCTCCCTAAAACTTGCGGGCAGCGGTGCAGCTAGAATTTCCCTCGAGAACGGGTGTCCTCGAGCATGTCTGTCCGGCCTTCCCTCCATTTTCTCTTGTAATTGCCGGATTGCTCAGCCATCCTCTCTATCACCCTATCCCTGGGATCTCCTCCTCCACCATAGCTCGATACATCTTCTTCCTGAGTCCCCGCCACCGTGGTCGGAGTGGCGGTAGCCTTGGACGTTTGGTGAGTGACCTGCTGCACAGCTTGCGCCGCCGTGTTGGCCATCATTCGCTGCATCTCTTCCCTCGTCATCGTCACCATTTGCTGAGCAGGAAGGGTTGCAGCTCTTTCTTGCTGACCTCCAGTGGGTGGTAATATCGCCTGTGCTCCTGCTCCTCCTTGTTGCGTCACCCCTGGATTTATCTGCGACGGCGCAAGGACCGCTACCAGTGTTGGGCCTCGAGCCTCCTGATCTCTGCTCGTGCCCTCTCCTCCGCCTGGTATCGTCGCACCTTGGGGGGCCGGTGTTGGGGTCACCGGTGTTTGTAGTGGTCAGATAAGCTAGGTGGAGGACCTGCTCCCATCGGTCTGGTTGTCATCCACGCGTCATCGAATGACGATTATAAATTCACACGAGGAATTCTGTCCGCCATAGCTAAACACTCAACACAGCTTTTCGAACAGAAAGTCCCACAGACGGCGCCAATAATACAAGTCTCGCACCCTGACCGGCTGGAAACCTCCTCAAGTTCGTCCTCCTCGCCGGTTGAACGCGGAACCTGCACGAAACTCTCACATCAGAGATGTTCTCTGGTGAAGAGCATCCAACGCTCAAGTCAGATCTTGAGAGATAAAGTATATATGTGTGAAAATGTGTAAGAGTATGAGAGATTGTCCCCCAAAAATGAGGATTCTCGTCCCTATTTATAGGGACAAGCTACCTATTCTACACGCACGACTTGGGCGAGTTTGTCCAGCTATCCTCCTGCTCGTCCGTACAACTGCACGCCCCCACTATCCCTGATGTCAGAGAACGGGTCGAATCTGTCAGAGTTCGTTATGGCCATGGACCACTCATAGAACGCCGCGTGTATGCCTCTCACGTGCTGGAGGCTCTCCTATTTATTTTGATGTTCGACCGAATCTTTGACGAACATTGAGCTGCTCCCCAGGTATGAGGTGGTCGAGTTTACGACCACGCCCATTTAACCATCTTTCCTCGACCATTTCCTCGAGCAGATGGTGCTTATCCAATACTATCGAGCCCGCTCTTCCTCGTCGTCTACCTTATTTCTTCCATTACGGGTGTTCGGTCCAGTTTGACCAGACCACTGATCTATTTTATCCGGTTAGTCTGACAAACCGGTCTATTTATAATATCCCATATCAACACCTATACGAGATGACGAGATATGGAAAGAAATATCAAATCAAAATAGAACTCTCTTTTTCTCTCACATGATCCCATAAATTTCGGTCATTGTTGTACCAAATTATATTTTTACCGAGTATGGGATGTGTCCAGGCCTCGGGTCGATCTCTTGAGAAAGGCGGTTCGGAATCTAGATTCATTGTCAATTACACAGAAGAAAAATAAGTCCTAAACACTCTAATCACGATTGGTTTGGATAAATATCTAAAACTATTTAGAACTAGAAACGCGAATAAATCACGAATAGAGAAAAAGAAAAAGTCTTTTGGTCAATCTCATCATGTCCTAAACTATGTTGAACACTTATATTTTGGTTACGTGATTCAGCACCCCTACATATCGAGATGTTTATGTTCAATAACTTTTCGTAACAAGATCACACGCATAAACGACAAAATCATTCAATCATGTAACACATAGACAAAACTTTTATGAACAAGTCTACTCTATACGAGCCTAGATCGAACAAATCCTCCCCTCTCGGTTCAAGAAATTGTTTAAATAGAATAGTAGAAGACGTTTGTAACACCCCGCTATCTTACTAGTATCAGAGTAAATTTTTCACAAATTCTTTTCTGAAAATACTTGTAAATTTACGAAATTATAACTCAGGATGCTATTGTGAAAACTTATCTGAACTGAAAATCCGTTTTCTTTAACTTGGTCTAACAACTGGTTTAGATGTAAAGAAAACTGAATATCAAACAAGCATGCAATACTGGACTCAAGTCACTCTAGTGGACTGGGTAAAATCTGATAAACTGAAAATACTAGCATGCAAGTTTGAAACTGAAACGTCAGCAAAAGTAAATTCGTGGCAAAATATATATACAGACTGAAATGTATATAAAACCCACAAAATGGCAACTAGCCGAATCCACGACCACAACCACCATGCTGAGCTCACACCTCCGGCCCGACCCTGTTACCTGAAAAGGAAAAAGTACTGGGGCGTGAGCACGAAAAACCATTGTGCTCTGCAAAAACCCAGACTAAAGTAAACAACAATAATAATAACCATATCATGATCTTCGGCATATATATACAACTGAAACTGAAACTGAAATCATACTAACTCCAGGACACTGTGTCTGGTAACCATGTGCACACTCTGATGGCATATTAAGGCATCTGGCCTCCACCAGAACTTAGGATGGGCAATTAAGGCATCTGGCCTCCACCATAAGCGGATAACATGTATATATATACATACCTCAGACATGGTAAATGTATTATAGTCAATGTAATACCCAGGCTGGGTCCCACCTGTACTGCTTGTTCTGAAAATGTAAGTGCTGATTGGAACGGCTGCCCGCTCAAACTGGAAAAATATATAAATAAACAAATACTAAGTACTATGATCAGATATACTCAAATAGATGCTACGATGCTCGATTCTAACTGCTAACTTAACTGGATTAAATGGAACACTCTAAGGGTTCGACATAACTTATATTATATCTGGATTGAACTAAGAAAGCTAAAGTGAACTGATTCGGCTCGTAAAATACTAACACTTTTTGAATATAATTGAACCAAAATATACAAACTAAAATATACTTGAACCTCCAGTTCGTTAACTGACTTGGCACTGTCAGACTTTACCTACGTACGCTAAGACCGAAAGCGTCGCGCTTACTGGCCGCGTGTACACTTTGGCTATTTATTCTGGTTACTAACTCACAAGTCAACATAATATGATTTGATGATCTTAAAAATGTAAATAAAACTCGGTATAATATGATTGGACTATAAAATAGCTCGATTGAGCCTATATAGCTTGGAAGCAAAAAATACGCTAAAAATCAACTCCTAGTTGATCGAGCACTTGAACTCAAAACATGTTAAATCTTTACAAACATCCTTCTTATAAATTATGAAGATTTATAATGTACTAAACTTGGCTTAAATGAGCTTGTATCTCAACGCCCCATTTTTAGCTCTAAACTTTTTAAAAAATCAAAACTATTCTTAAACCTTTTAATAATTTCTATCACATGCTTTAATCTCCTCATTCTAATTGAATCCTTTGCACTCTATAATCCATCCATAAACAAGGTAAAATTGGGTTCAGCCATAAACCTTGCTTCGGGATGGAGAAAACGAAAATATGAAGTTTCCCGGAGGTGCTGCGTCTCGACGTGGTAGAGAGCTCGACACGTCGGCTGCCGGGCTTCAAAAAAGGACGACGTCATGTGGAACTTGGGTTGCCGGCGCCGAGGGGCTTGCGGTGGGCTGTTGCGTGAAACATGGAAGTAATATAAGGTAAAATCACCTCATAACATATGCCATGTTGTATATTTATATAGATAAGATGAAAAGGAAAAGAATGGGGAACACAAGCTTTCTTCTTCTCGGTTTTTATGGCAAGTGAAGGTGAAGAATTTATTTTCTTCAATTCTCTTTTTGCCTTCTCGGTTTTCTCTCGTTAATGTCAAGTGAGAAGTGGATAATTTGAATTGAATAGAATAACAAGAGGTACAACTCCCCTCAAATCACATGCTAAGTATATATATATATATATATATATATATATATATATATATATATATATATATAAGGAAGGATGGTGGGAGACATAGGATTTCTATTTAAATCCCTTTAGGACACATTTCCTTCAAACTTAGCTTAGGTGTGAAATAAAGATATTAATCACCCACTTAGGTGTCAAGATAATAAAAATCAGCCATGAAATGTGATTATTTTACAAATTGGCTAGCAAAATTCAATTGGAATATAACTAAGCATTGGGCTTGGACGCACTACACTTGGTGTAGATTTACTTTGTTTATTCACAGACTAAATGTCACTTTCTCCAAACATAATCAAGCAAGATAATGTCATTCCAAACAGAATGGGTGGAATTTTCATTTGTGCTTTTATTAAGTTGATTGAAGGCTCGGCAATTTGGGTTAGGCGTACGCGGGTGTTCAACTTGGCCGAGAACTCCATTAACACTTGGGCTAAATTAGCATGCTTCTTGGATTGAAACTCAACACTAAACCCTAGGAAATTTGTTAATGAAAAATACTACATAAACGTGGCTAGAGTTTAATCAAGACTCAAAAATAACTTAACCGAACTTGCTCGATTCCGGCCGCGGCTCGACTTCGACGATTAACTCGAGTATCTCGACTTCGAATAATTCGTCGACTTAAGCTTATTAATCCCGAACCGATTTATAAAATAAATGGATCGGAATTAGATTCTGAGACTTAATTGATTACTGAAACCAATTTATCCAAATAAATTTTCGACTTTAAAGTCAAACTTAAACTTACTAAAGGCTTGGAACTACATCGAGCATTTATTAGTAAAGGCTAGCTTACACTAGGAAGCTAATATCTTTCCTTTATAATAAAAAACTGGGGCGTTACAATCTATCCTCCTCAAACTATTTTCGTCCTTGGAAATACTAAAACTGAGAGTACAAGCTTAACTGAGAGCTTATACTAAACCGATGACATATGAGTCTTGACTCTGCTCATGATTCTGCTTTTTAACTGAAGGATCGCCAATTCAAAACAACTGGGTGAATTGTCGATTAATACTGGCTAAAATAAGAACACCTTACTGATTAAAGGTGCTCCACTGATTATACTCGATATTCAAGAGATAATTCTTGAGCATACTGAACATCACCTCCTGGCGGATTGCTCGATCTTTGGTATAGACTTCGGTTGTGAGACCCAAGTCATTGTGGTACGCACGGAAGACTTCAGAGATACGTACTTGTACAAATGAGGACAACTAGCAATCTCGGTAACTACCTATCGTGAAAACCTACCCGATGACGCGACACATCGTTCGCGGCACTATGCAATGCAACACACCTGCTCCTCATCCAGTGAGTGCGGCACGCCTGCATGCAGCACCGGGCGAACATTGCACCTGCGACGTCGATGTAGTCTGTATAACTTGTGCTAGTAACCTCATTGTACTAATTTGCTAACTCTCCTTGATCTCCTGGCGTACTATGACTCGGATATGGCTTCCTTCTTTTCTTGCAACGTGCATCCTCGTATGGAAGGATCCAATTTGACATCATGGCGTTGTCTGTTGTTGTTGATCAGTCTTCTCTGTCACGAACGAAAGATGTGTCGTACATCGACACACTGTATTCGATAATATTCACCTTTCTTGAGGCCAGATTAACCTCAAGAAAAATTCACTGAGAAAGAATCTCTCATGTGATTTCTCAAATTTTTTGAATTTGAGAATCGAGGCACTGGATATACTTGAGAAGAAATCTATAGGTCTTGTCTTATTAGACAGACCATCTTCAACTTTCACATAACTGGATAACTCTTATTTGACTTCTAGATGTTCTCCCGAGACATTTAACTGGTAGTCTCGGAATTTGAACTGATACTTACTGTCTTACTGAGGTCTGATAAGGTCTGACTTCAAGTTTCCAGGTCAATTTGGACTAATAATCTATATTTCGAAATCTCCATATTTTACCCGACTAGTAACTATTATACGCCGACCTTAACTCATGAATGTTGTCTTCTGACTAGGTACTATGTAGGGCTATCTCAGTATCAACTGGTCCCGCAAGTACTATACTAATAACTGATCTCAAACTTTGCCAACTATAACTCAGAGTATCTAACTGGTAAGATACCCAACTTAACTGACTCTAAAGGTTGTTACTTCCTGAAACTATACTGCTCCGGTCCAGCTTCAAGCCTCCATGGTATACCCGACTAAGTGGCTCTTATTTCAGGCCTCCATGGTAACCCGGAAAAATGACTCTTATACACTGGAAACCGTTACTTCTGATAATGGTTTTAAAAATTTAACAACCTATAGCGTCAGAATTTAAACTGTGAACTCGATCTACTGGTCTAACTTAGGAAATTTGAGTCTTTTGTCTGATCTAGGTCAAGGAATTTTTCTCTGGAATATGCCATCTGAGAGGAAAAATGAACAATTTTTGATAGAAAAATGTTTGAGAAACATGTCTAATAGATTTGTATTACTTAATGGTTCACAAATCTCTTGACGAGTCGCAATAATTGACCCAATAAATCTTGAATTTAAATCTAGAGTTCTCAAACTTAGCCCCTTCTAAAGTTCTTAATTCTTCTCGGAGGATAGATCCTAAGCCCCTAAGGAAACTTATACTGATATGAGCATCTAAACTAATTTCTAAGGTTGGATATCAGACATCCTAATGAGCATAGACTTAAAAATTTGTTTATAAGTACAAATTTAAATCAACACTTACCTGGTTGTCGGCGAGGCGTGAGCGTGGTGTGGAGGGGTTTTCTGAAAACTTTCTGTCTTACTGAAGTATTTAGATACACAAAAACGTGCTCTGATACCAACTGTAACACCCTGCTATCTTACTAGTATCAGAGTAAATTTTTCGCAAATTGTTTTCTGAAAACACTTGTAAATTTATGAAATTATAACTCGGGATGCTACTGTGAAAACTTATCTGAACTGAAAATCCGTTTTCTTTAACTTGGTCTAACAACTGGTTTAAATGTAAAGAAATCTGAATATCAAACAAGCATGCAATACTGGACCTAAGTCACTCTAGTGGACCGGGTAAAATCTGATAAACTGAAAATACTGGCATGCAAGTTTGAAACTGAAACGCCAGCGAAAGTAAATCCGTGGCAAAATATGTATACAGACTGAAATGTATATAAAACCCACAAAATGGCAACTAGCTGAATCCACGACCACAAACATCAATCTGAGCTCACACTTCCGGCCCGACCCTGTTACCTGAAAAGGAAAAAGTAGTGGGGCGTGAGCACGAAAAAACACTGTGCTCCGCAGAAACCCAGACTAAAGTAAACAACAATAATAATAACCATATCATGATCTTCGGCATATATATATAACTGAAACTAAAACTGAAATCATACTAATTCCAAGACACTATGTGCGGTAACCATGTGCACACTCTGATGGCAGATTAAGGCATCTGGCCTCCAGCAGAACTTAGGATGTGCAATTAAGGCATTTGGCCTCCACCCTAAGCGGATAACGTATATATATATATATATATATATATATATATATATATATATATATATATATATATACATACATACCTCAAACATGGTAACTGTATTATAGTCAATGTAATACCCAGGCTGGTTCCCACCTGTACTGCTTTTTCTGAAATTGTAAGTGCTGATTGGAACGGCTGCCCGCTCAAACTGGAAAAATATATAAATAAACAAATACTAAGTACTATGTTCAGATATACTCAAATAGATGCTACGATGCTCGATTCTAACTGCTAACTTATCTGGATTAAATGGAACACTCTAAGGGTTCGACATAACTTATATTAAATCTGGATTGAACTAACAAAGCTAAATTGAACTGATTCGGCTCGTAAAATACTAACACTTTCGGAATATACTCGGACCGAAATATACAAACTGAAATATACTTGAACCTCCAGTTCGATAACTGACTTGGCACTTTCAGACTTTACCGACGTATGCTGAGACCGAAAGCGTCGCGCTTACTGGTCGCGTGTACACTTTGGCTACTTATTCTTGTTACTAACTCTCAAGTCAACATAATATGATTTGATGAACTTAAAAATGTAAATAAAACTCGGTATAATCTGATTGGAAAAAATAGCTCGATTGAGCCTATATAGCTTGGAAGCGAAAAATACGCTAAAAATCAACTCCTAGTTGATCGAGCACTTGAACTCAAAACATGTTAAACCTTTACAAACATCCTTCTTATAATTATAATGATTTATAATGTACTAAACTTGGCTGAAATGAGCTTGCATCTCAACGCCCCATTTTTAGCTCTAAACTTTTAAACATCGAAACTATTCTTAAACCTTTTAATAATTTCAATCACATGTTTTAATCTCCTCATCCTAATTGAATTTTTTGCACTCTATAATCCGTCCATAAACAAGGTAAAATTGGGTTCAGCCATAAACCTTGCTTCGGGATGGAGAAAACTAAAATATAAAGTTGCCCGGAGGTGCTGCGTCTCGACGTGGTAGAGAGCTAGACACGTCGGTTGTCGGGCTTCAAAAAAGGACGACATCATGCGGAACTTGGGTTGTCGGCGCCGAGGGCCTCGCGGTGGGCTGTTGCGTGAATCATGGAAATAATATAAGGTAAAATCACCTCATAACATATGCCATGTTATATATTTATATAGATAAGATGAAAAGGAAAAGAATGGGGGAACACAAGCTTTCTTCTTCTTGGTTTTTATGGCAAGTGAAGGTGAAGATTTTATTGTCTTCAATTCTCTTTTAGCATTCTCGGTTTTCTCTCGTTAATGCTAAGTGAGGAGTGGATAATTTGAATTGAATAGAATAGCAAGAGGTACAATTCCCCTCAAATCACATGCTAAGTATATATATATATATGCAAGGATGGTGGAAGACATAGGATTTCTATTTAAATCTCTTTAGGACATATGTCCTTCAAACTTAGCTTAAGTGTTAAATAAAGATATTAATCACCCACTTAGGTGTCAAGATAATAAAAATCAGCCATGAAATGTGATTATTTTACAAATTGGCTAGCAAAATTCAATTGGAATATCACTAAGCATTGGGCTTGGACGCACTACACTTGGTGTAGATTTACTTTGTTTATTCACAAACTAAATGTCACTTTCTCCAAACATAATCAAGCAAGATAATGTCATTCCAAACAGAATTAGGCGCACGCGGGTGTTCAACATGGCCGAGAACTCCATTAACACTTAGGCTAAATTAGCATGCTTCTTGGATTGAAACTCAACACTAAACACTAGGAAATTTGCTAATGAAAAATACTACATAAACGTGGCTAGAGTTTAATCAAGACTAAAATATAACTTAACCGAACTTGCTCGATTCCGTCGCAGCTCGATTTCGACGATTAACTCGAGTATCTCGATTTCGAATAATTCGTCGACTTAAGCTTATTAATCCCGAACCCATTTATAAAATAAATGGATCGGAATTAAATTCTGAAACTTAATCGATTACTGAAATCAATTTAACCGAATATATTTTCGACTTTAAAGTCAAACTTAAACTTACTAACTGAATAACTTAGACTCGGAACTACATCGAGCATTTATTAGTAAAGGCTAGCTTACACTAGGAAGCTAATATCTTTCCTTTATTATAAAAAAAAATTGGGGCGTTACAACGTTCACCTCATACGAGCCTAGGTTCAACACCCGTACCCTTTCGGTACTAAAGGCCGTTTACCTAGCACATGAACAATTAACGAATCTTAATATTCAAGTAATCGCATAGATAGAGCAAAACACATTCAACAAAATTAAAAGCAAGAATCAAAATCCCTAACACTAGGTGAATGGATTACCTCATTCTTGGATTCAATTTAATGTCAATCAGATTGAAGAACACAAAACCAATCAACAATAATTAAATAGAATTAAAAACTTATAATCGGATTAAAACTTGCAAGATCTCGATTCCAATGTCTTTGTTTTCTACAATCCAAGCATGAGAGAAAAGGAAAAACCGAGAAATAATCATAAAGCTATTTATAAATTGATTCTTTGTGTGTCATCCTTTAAGATCGATTCTTGTTTTCAAGGGAGAAAATTTGTGGAAAAACGAACTGGAAGTCCCTCCTTAAGGTTGGCACTAATCCCAAAAATAGCCCTCGAAAAAAATTCCAAAAAAAATTAATTTTTGAAAATAGGTCGGGCGGACCCACATGCTGTGGGTCTGACCGTAGAAAACTGATGTCACTAGCCGCAGGACTAGTCGCTGGCCGCGGGAATGGGGCACCAGGGATGCTCCCAGGCTCTGTTACGTCAGCGGGCTGCGGGAACCGAAAGTCGCAGGCCGCGGTAAGCGTCGCGACACATGGCCCTTGGTGCTGCTGGCCTCTGTTACTTCCGCGGGTCGCGGAAAATCTCGCGGGTTGCTGGTCTGGAAGGAAATGTTTAGGGCTGCTACGTGCGACTTTACGTTTCAGGCTCGTTTGAGTTCATCCAAACTCAGAATTGAGTGTCGTTATTTTTCTACACGTCACAAACGAACCATTCCAATTAATTATGCTTGCACGACCAATTTATTCTTGAAACCCTATCCACCCGAAGCTCCCTATCTGCACACCAAAAACAACAAAAAAACGAAGAAAACAAAGAAACACAAACGAAAGCACATAAAAACCCAAAATAAAGAAAAACACGCAATAAAATACAAAACAAACAAAAATGGAGGAAAGGACTTAAAACAGGTGAAAAATAAAGCCAAAAAAACAAACAAAATGCAACAAAAATGGGACAAACAACTCCCACACACTTAAACCTTTGTTTGTCTCGAACAAAAAGAAAACAAGACACGAGCAAGGGTAACATTTTCAATAAGAATAGTTTCAAAATGTTAAATTCAACTGGGTCGAATTCCAACGACCGTAAAACAATATGCCTCAAACATTAACTTAGTCTTGAAATGACAAACTCTCAAACACAAAAATATCATTGTATGCGTCACTCAGTCTCTTACATGATTATCTGAAAGGTACGCTCAGATTGGTCGATCTTCAAGTTTCAACATATGCTTGCCTATCATCTAAAATTACTCAAAATCAATCAAAGTTCAAGAACTTGTGAATCGAGGGTACCTCAGGGGTTTTAATATAGGCTTTCCGGTCAAGGTAAGGATATATATACGGGATAAGAAGCTCAAATAACAATCACAACTCTCAAGAAAATAAACTACTCAAATTTTCCGCTACTCATCCGAACTCAACATGGCAACACACTTATCAACCAATCAAAATTCCACAAACAACAAATATATTCTCCAATCAAGTTGTACTGTACCACTTGACCCTTTTCTTCTTCTTTTTTTTTTGTTACATTTTTTTCTTTATTTATTTTATTTAAATTGGAGAGTTACTTTCTCCGAACAAGGTGGAATGAAAAAGACAACATTCTGCAGGTGTGAACATAGGAGGTCATCCAAGTGTGCTACAGTAGTTTCCCAATACTCATTACTCATCAAGGTAAATTAACAAGTAAGCGGAGCAGAATCCATTCGATCCATCTTGCGAGCTCTCTCTCCTTTTTTTTTTTTATTTTATTCTTTGTTTTGTCATGCAAAAGAAATTCAACTCAATCTCGCCTCATTAAATAACGACTCCGCCATTACTAATCATCATTCAAAATAGTCAACAAGATACATTATACATACAATTGACAAGAAAAGGCTCAAAGCTCAAACGAGCTATTAGTGGAAAATACTTTTGGGATCAAAGAACAAGGCTAAAGAGTGCTAATTCAAACAGAACGCCTCAATCATTTTTGCAATTTTAAACTCTAATCGAATCATTTCAAACAGACTCAATGGAAGTTCTAATCAATCAAGAATACGGCCAAAAACAAACTAAAAAAAAAAAAAAAAACAAAAACAAAAAAGAGAAGAAGCTTGCAAACCAAAGAGGCAGCGTCGAGAATTATCCTTGATGTGCAAGTTGCTAACCCTCGATCAACCAAAAACCTCGACATGTCTTGTTCAGCTCCATCCCTATGCTCGAGCTCGCCAACTCGTGTCTACCAAAAAAGTCACAAAAACTCCAGAACTCAATTTATTCAAAAGAAAAGACTAAAAAAAGAAAAAAGAAAATAACTAAGAAAGCAATAAATAAAACTTGGTTTGCCTCCCAAGAAGCGCTTGTTTAACGTCATTAGCTATATAAAACTCATGTTGAAATCAGTTGGGGTCCAAAAAGAAGTGACGATCATGCCACGCCTTGGTATCCTCTAGAAGTGGCAGCACATGAAGTATGCATGAACGATGGGTCCGAGTGGCTATGTTCTTGTAGAAGCGGGCATTGGCATGAATAATCACCAGTAAATGACAGAGAGAGTTTTTTACCCAAGCTCTACACGGGAAATATGAACGTGTTTGTGGAGCAAGTCGAGCTAAACTCAACCCACGTAGTAGCACAGGGTGATGGCTTAAAAGATGAACTTTACAACTCGGTAGTGGAAGGAGAAACTTGAGAGAATTTATAACACCCCGCCTTGACTAGCTTTGACTTTGAAAATCAGAGTAAATTTTTCGCTTTTATTTTCGAAATGACGTGCGAGCTTATTTTCGAAAATACTTATCTCTTGCGGGATGCTACTAAAACTTTCTTAACTTACTATCTCGGACATATTAAAACATGCAACCAAATCGAGCCACTATGACGATAATGGAATTATTCATGCAGTCCGTCTGTCTCGCACAAACAACTTAGCAAAAGCATAAAGTATGGAATACAATCATACAACTTAATACATAAACTGGTTCATGAATAATGGTATATAAAATGGTGGGTAAAAATATCCCCGGCTCATGACCACTACTTGCCACGTTGGCTCACTCGGCACGCTGGGCTCCGTCACCTGAAAATAGGAAAGACTGTGGGAGTGTGAGCACATCTGCATGCTCGTGGGAAAAACTAGAACTGTAATAATCTTAACTGTAAACATAAACTTAAAAGCAGCATACAAAAATATAAGTTGTACTGTACTGTAAACTTTTCTTTTCTTGCTTTACTGTGGACAAAAGTCCCTCGGCCTCGGCCGCTCGTGTGCACACCCCGATGGGATATTAAGGCCCTTGGCCTCCACCAAGTCCCAAGATGGGATATTAAGGCCCTCGGCCTCCACCTGGGAGAAACTAACTGTCTCGAACATACCTCTGCCATGGTACATATATTATATATGATGTGGAATCCAGTACATGACCCCCACATCTCTGTAAGACCAGTACTGAATAAGATAGCATCAATAATAACATATCATGACTAAAATATATAAGAGCTAAAACTGAAACTTTTCTTTTCTTTTCTGAACTTTTTTGAACTTTGGTCCGTCGACCCTCGGCCCTCGGCCGCTCGTGTGCACACCCCGACGGGATATTAAGGCCCTTGGCCTCCATCGGGTCCCAAGATGGGATATTAAGGCCCTCAGCCTGCACCTGGGAGAAACTAACTGAACCACAAACAGGATACTTCGACCGTTCGGGTAAATATCTTACTCACGTACCTTATACAGGATAACTGAAATGCGCAATGTAACGTCCTGTAAAGGCTCCCACCTGTTATACTGAAATATCTGGCAAGTGCTTGAAAATGAAGTAGCTGGCGGAGGCTCGACTCTCCTTAAGCTACATAAACATATAAGCAAATAAATCCTAAGTATCATGCTCAATCATATGCTAAGATGCTCGGTTCTATATGCTTACTTATCCGGATGAAGTAGAACGCTCTAAGGGTTCGCTAAAAATATACTACGTCCAGATTTTACACTGGTATGCTCTAACTGGACTGATTTGGCTCAGAGAAATACTGAAATTCTCCAGAACATACTCAAACGGGAAAAATCGATCAAAACATTTCGAACCGCACGATTGAACCGGACTGGTTCGCTGGCTAGACCGGCGGCTCGCCGTGAGCCGGTCGGTCGTGGGTGGCTTGGCTGCCCGGGCTCGACCGCTCATGGCCTACTGGCGCTGGCGCTTGGGCTGGCGCGCGCACCCTTCCGCTGGTCAGCTTGGCTCGGGTATGGTGCAGCAGCGCGTGCTGGCTGGCGCACTGGTGCGCTGGCGTTGCTGCTAGAGCGCGCTGGCGCGCACTGATGCGGAAGTGGCTAGGCAGCTCAAGAATGCCGCGAGTCGCGCTTACCACGCACACAAGAGGCTAGCACGGGAGATGGCTGAGATGCGCACTATCGAAGAAAATGCATGCAGGGCGTGCGAAGATGGCCAGCGTGAAGGCACGGGCGGATGCGAGCAGGCGGCAGATGCGTACGCGCGCAACGCGCGTGGGAGAGGCGCACAAGGTGAAGGCGCGCGAGGCGCGCGAGGCGTCCCAGCACGCGCGGGACAGGACGCCCCAATCGTTGAGGCATGCGGCATGGGGCGTAAAACCCCAATCCCCGAGGAATGCGGCAACGCGGGGTGAGTGACCAAGGACGCGCGCGAAGGCGGCGCCAAGACACAGGCGTGCGCCGCACACCAGGGGACACGAAACGCGCGCGAAGAAGGCGGTGCCCTAGTCCTCAAGGACTAGGGCGTGCGGGTGGCGCGCAAGGGCGGTGTGCGTAGGGCGGCCGAAGAGAGATAGAGAGATTGAGAGGAGTGCAAGCCAAGTTATCTTGTTCCCTTATTACTTCATGATTTCTAGCTTAATTAGGATACTCAATATTTTATTGCTTTATTAGTTCCCTAGGTAGATTAGGAATAGATATAATTGGTGCCTATATAAAGGCCATTCCCCATGTTATTTTTAAGAATCAATTTTATGAATAGAAATCTGAACTTTTGTTCTTCCACTTTGCTTTAGTTTTCCACCAAAATTCTATTGCAATTTTATTCGTTCCAAGAGGCGCTGTTGTGGCTCGAAGAACACCTATCGGCAATTCAAGGCGCAGGCTAGCGACTTATCGGCAGTCGGGACACGCGATCTTCATCATTGGTGCTTTCATTGAGAAGTGTTAGATCGTGTGTCTTTTTTCCCAACCCATTCCCTTTTCTTTTCTTCCCTTTATTTTCGTTCGTCTTATAAAAAAAATCCATAAATCATCATCATCACGAGTCCTCGAAGCAAAGAGCGTAGGGAAGAGAAGAAAGCCATGGCCAACAAGTAGATAAAGGATAAGATCGATAATCTCGATGTTCAATTCCGTGGAATGAGCGAAGCCATCGACACGCTAGGTGAAGGACTCGACCATACGAAGACAACGGTGCAAGATCTGATGGAAACCGTGGATAGGCGCTTCGACAAGATGGCACGCAACGTACTCGCACGCCTACCACCACCGCGGCAACACGACCACGCACGGCCTCACAACCGCGAGCGGGCCAAAGGAGAGGAACGCCGACGTGAAGAGTACGAACGCGAGGACGAGTTTGATCGGCAGTCCTAGGCGTCCACTTACCGCGAGCGTCTGAAGATCAACAAGCCCCGCATCACGTTATCCACGTTCACCGGCAGCGATCCAGACACATGGCTCAACTGGGCGATGCAATATTTCGAGCTCAACAAGATGGACGGCCCATATCGTGTAAGGTACGCAGCCTATTATCTAGATGGTGAGGCCAATGTATGGTGGCAATGGCTCACGAGGATCTACCGCAAGCGGCAGCAGGCCATCACATGGGCCGACTTTGAGAGGGAGTTGCTCACGCGCTTTGGTGTTAGAGGTATGCTGTAAAAGCTCCTATTTACAGATTCTATCAATTCTATTTTGATCTGGCCATCATGTTTCGGTCAAAGTACATATGCTTGCAGTTTATTTATTTATGCAATCATACTCCATGTCTTATATTGAGGTAGTGTGGTTCGAAGAGTTTTGAACAGAAAGATCACCTATCGGTTCCTTATAAGACTAAACTATTCGTTCACAGTCTAGACTGGCAGTGAGACCCCACTTGGAAAAAGACTGAGTGCATTCTTTATTCAGTTGGTCTTTGACTGAAGGATTACACTAGCACTTATGTTAAGTATTGAACAGGACCACTGAAGGATAAGATTATGAGACTCACTGACCGTTGTTGTAATCTAGACCTTCAGTAATTGATGCGTACTCTTAAGCTGTAAGATAATATAAAATAGGCATATGTATTCATTACTTATTCATTTGATTTATCAAGGGTGATTCCTATTTTTCTAGGATGACATACTCGGTATTTTGGTAAATAAGTGTGTTTACATGATGTGCCGTTATAAATTATTTACGGTCACTGTGTCCCAGTGCGCTGGGTTGATGACGTCCCCGAAATGAGCTCAGGAAGGAATATTATGTCAAGCCCTGCAGGCGGATGTGTTATCCGGCATAATGATTAAGGATCTGAGTGGTACTAGTTTCGGAAATGAATAAGAAGTTGATTAATTATTTTGTCAGTAATTTAATTAATCAACGGACGATATATCTTAAACATGGGGAGATAAATCGATCAATTGGATTAATATATTTAATTAGTGGAAACGAATTAATTGTAATTCGGAGCTAAATGGGGAGAACAATAATATCACTTTAGTGGAATGTTTTATTATTTAATTCCAAGATTAGGAATTTGGAATTAATTTTATTCCATATTAATTAATTTAATTAGGAAAATAATATTCCTACTAGGATCTTCTCTAGGGATTAGGAGACTAAGGAGTCTTCTAGAAGATGAAGATTAGTAGGAGATATATTTCCTACATTAGATTATTAATTAGAGTAGAATTACGTTTCCTAAATTAGGAATTAATTATATTCCATAATTCCCTAAGGATGGGAATATTCCTTTTAGAATATTACCTAGGGTTAGGAGACTATGGAGTCTTCTAGAAGGTAATTAATTATTAGGAATATTATCCTAGATGGGAAAAGGAGATGGAAGATAATAAGGATTCCTAAACCTAAAGGAATAAGCCCATATTTAGCACCTCCTTTAGGTCCCTATTGTAGCCTATAAATACACTAAGTCCCCAAACATCTTAGCAAGCTTTACACGTTTTTTCTCCCCGAAGGGCTGGAGAAATTCGGCCTCTTCAAGCGAGAAAGAAAGAGAGAGATTCTTCTTCGAAAGAAAAATCGGTTAGCACCGTAAGGTCTTAGAAGAAGATGATCAAGAGGTTTTGGGAAATCTAATAAATCACTCCACCAAGATTTATTAGAGATCGTGTAAATGTCATACAATAGAAGATTTGAAGGTTGTTGATTCGTGTTCCGTTGTATTTATGTTTTCCGGCGATCCCGCGATCACCGGCAACTCGCCGGAATTTTTATGTAATTTTTCAGTCGCAGCCCGTGTACTCAAATTCGCGCCCGGTGGTCAATGTCTTTAGCTTTTGCGCGAGTTGAAGATAGCAGAAGACGTGTGGCGCAGTGGTCTTCAGCGTTGTATCCCGTGCCCGAGGTCCCATGTTCGATTCCTTCTCCTTGCGTAAATAGGAGACATTTTTATTTTGTCCACAGCAGCTCCAGGTGCGCGGGCTTCTTGGCCCGCATCAGCCCGCGCGCGGCCCGCGTATGTATCACAGTCCCAGCCCGCGAGAAGCCCGATCACAGCCCGCGTGAAGGCCCAGTTCCGCAGCGCGCTTCCTTGGCCCAGATGTCCTTCTCGCGTGGCCCAGTTCCGTTGTGAGCAGCCCAGTTCGCGGCCCATCAAGCGTAGAGCGGCCCAGCGACTGTGAAATAAGCCCAGAAGCATCCAAGCGAGTCCAGCTTGACCGGAGTGAGCCCAGATCGATGCCAGCAAGGTTCAGGCGTGTCCATCTTGCACCAGAACGGTTCAACTTGGTCCAGAAGCCCCGGTTCGAGTTCAAGATGGTTCCTAAGCGGTTCGAGCAGTCCGATTCATCTAACGAAGGTCTGAGATGATCCGATGAGCTTGATGAGCGATTGGAGCACCATGGTGACTCGATTAGAATCGAGAAAGGCCAAGTCTAGCCGCCCATTAGACTTTGGTGTTCAGACGATCTCCATCAACGGAAATCAGAAACGTCTCAGAGTCGGCAAAAATTTTAAACCGTAAGTCCTAATCCTAACTATAGATTCCGCTGCGTTAGGATTTATTATTTAATAGATTTGAATGTGCACATTGTCGACGTTCCTAATAGAACCCAACATTTGGCATATCAGATTACCATAACTAAAACGAGACTCTCGCACGTATACGCCAGACAGGTAGCTTGCGCGAGTACATCAAGGAGTTCGAACGTCTAGCATGTCGCGTAAGGGATTGGCGCGAGGATGCATTGGTAGGAGCCTTCATAGGTGGGCTAAAGTTCGATCTAGCCGCTGAAGTTCGACTGGAGCGGCCAGACACAATGCACGCGGCCATGGAAGTAGCCCAACGACGCGAGGAACATCTAGCAGTCACGCGAAGGGGACGGGCGGATGTTCGCTTCACGGACGCACGGCGCACAGGCCCGAGCCAATCGACGGCAAGCGCGTGACCGACCGTCAACGCTCGGCCGGCAGGGCCAGTAATCAGTCGACTGTCCCCCGAGGGAGTCAAGCTCTGGCGTGAGAAGGGCCTTTGTTTCAAATGCGAAGAAAAGTTTACACCAGGCCATCAGTGTAAGCAGGCGTTTGTAATAGAAGTTGCTAATTCTGATGAAGAGGAATCTGATGTCGAGGAAGAACCACGTTAAGAGGACGAGGTTGAAGTGCCCGAAGAGGAAGCTGAAATTTCGATGCACGCAATGGTAGGAATTAGAGGGCCGAGGACAATGCGGTTGCAGCATGGGTCAAGGATCGTAGGGTGATCGTGCTCGTAGGCAACGGATAATCACATAACTTCATCAATGCTGAGTTGTCTCAGAAACTGAAGTTGCCAACCACGAGGATAGAGCCATTTGAAGTCCGAGTAGCTAATGGTGAGAGGCTGCAATGCACTGAGTCATTTCGGAAGGTGCCGATCAAGTTCCAAGGAGTTACGGTAAAGGCTGATCTCTATGCTTTACCCCTAGTCAGACTTGACGTCGTTCTTGGAGTACAATGGCTCGAGGGATTAGGCAAGTTGACCACCGACTACCGAACTGAAGTTATGGAGTTTAATTCTGGAGGTCGACAAGTCACTCTGAGCACGGGCACTGAGAAAGGTACCAAAGAAGTTGGGTTAAAAAGTATTGAAAGAGTTTGGCGAAGCGGCGGCCAAATATTCACAGTAGTGGTCGAAAGTAAGGAGACGCGCACGGAAGAGGCCGAGCAGCAGCAAGGCGATGTGCGCAAGCTTCTCGAGGAATTCGAAGGAGTGCTGGGCGAACCCAAGGGACTACCACCACACTGGAAGTTCGATCACCGAATACCACTGGTCAATGAGCAGCACGCTGTGCACGTCCATCCCTATAGGTACGCTCACTTCCAGAAAACTGAGATTGAAAGGAAAGTAGCTGAGATGCTAGAGTCTGGGTTAATTCAGCATAGCTCGAGTCCGTTTTCTTCACCAGTACTGTTATCTAAAAAGAAAGATGGCACGTGGAGGTTTTGTACTGACTACCGAGCTCTGAATGCCGCGACTATCAAGGACCGATTTCCTATTCCTAGTGTCGACGACATGCTCGATGAGTTGGCTGGATCATGTTATTTCTCGAAGCTCGACCTGAGAGATGGTTATCATCAGATTCGACTCCACAAGGCCGACATACCGAAGAAAGCTTTTCGTACGCATTGTTGGGTACAAATTGTTATTTTTTACCGACTACCGAATCGAAAGATTCGTTCCCCGGGTCGATCTCACGAGGAAAGCGGTTTGGAATTCAGTTTTGGTATCAATCACACATAAAAAGAAAATAAATCCTAAACATACTAATCAAATAGGGGATAGAGTAATTACCAACTAAGAAATATCATAAAAATAATAAACTACCTAAATAAAATGTGAACGAAACAAAGATGGAGAAGCAAGGGAGTCGGGGATAATTAATTCAAGTTTTTTAGCACAACTGGGCAATTGATCGTTCGGTTCGGAATTGACACTCTCGCCTAAACGTCTAGCGGTTCGCTCCCAATAACTCTTCGTAACAAGGGACTGAACATAGACGAACAAGTTCGAGCACACAATACAGGCCAATTATCCAACCCCAATAACATTTCGTAACAAGGGAAAAGACACCGACAAGCATATGTTTCAATCCAGACCCATAGATTATTCAATTATGAAATCATCTACCTCATGCGAGCCTAGGTCTACGACTTTTCCCCTTTCGGTTCTAAAAGTCGCTAATTAAATTAGTAGAGAATTAATCAACTAATCATATAGAATCAACAAACCCTAACTCGACTAATGAACATTCAATTATTTCTAATTGCAAGATCGAAGTGTCACTCTTCGATTATATCAATCAATCAAGCACAAATTCATCAATTCCTAATCAAATTAACTCACACAAGAACGAACAAATCAAGCCCGACAAATATACGTTAAACAAGAACAATCATCCCTTATCCCTAGCAATAGAAATTAGCTATGTAACATGAATTCAACACAATCAAGCAATTCACCCAAGATAATCATTCACATGAATTAAAGAAGATGAAAAACATACAATTAAAATCTAATCCAATAGTTGAATCCAATTACAAGCTAAATCTCTAAATAATAAAAAGAAGAAGAAGAAAAATGGAAAAGAAAGGTGAAAAGAAGAAGAAAAATGAAGAAGAAGAAGAAGAAGAAGAAGAAGAAGAAGAAGAAGAAGAAGAAGAAGAAGAAGAAGAAGAAGAAGAAAGAGGGAGGCTTGTGAGTTTTCTCGGGCTACGGTTCGTCTTCCAGAAGGGGAGAGAATGAATCCCCGAATCGTTCAAGAAATCTACTTTTAAAACCTGTTTTCGCGACCTCCGCGGCCGCGGTGAAGTAAGCCTCCGCGGCCGTGACTTTCTCCGAGGCCGCAGGTTTTTTTCGCTGAAGTTTAGACTTTGGCAGTTTTTTGATCGCCGCGGCCGCGGTGAAGCAAGGGGTCGCGGCCAGGGTGAAGAAAACTGGGCTGCACTGCACGACTTTAAGATTTTTGCTCGTTCGGGTTCGTTTGAACTCGGAATTGAGTTCCGTTTTTTTCTACGCGTCGTTAACGAACCCCTCTATCTAACTATGCAAACCCATCAAATATTTTCTTGAAAACCTGTCCTCCCAAAGCTTATGACATGCACATAAAAAACGTGATCTGCGCGACTTTGCTGTTTGAGCCCGTTGGGGCTCGTTCGAGCTCGAAATTGAGTTTTGCTTCTTCCTATATGTCGCCAACGAACCCATCTTCACAACCATGATTACCCAATCAATTTTCAGGCTAAATCCATTCCTCACGGGGCTTCCGACCTGCACACCAAAAAAAAAAAAAACCAGAAAAACACACGAGAAACAAAAAATACCAAAATAGAGCAATCCACAAAATAAACTACAAAACGAACTAAAAAAACAAATAAAAGACCTAATATGGGGTAAAAGAAAGGTAAAATGACAACAAAAAATGCAACAAAAATGGGACAAACAACTCCCCCACACTAAGACCTTTGTTCGTCCCGAACAAAGAAAAGAAAAGAAGACAAACAAATGAGCATGGACAGGGTTTCAAACAAGACTAATCTCAAACCAGTCAATCAAGTCGAGAAGAATTCCAATTATCATAATAGTAAACCTCAACTATTAACTTGATTACTTCGAAAAACAAAGACTCTCGAGTATGAAAATATATCATATGCCTCACTCAGTCTCTTTCGCAAATATGAGATAGGTACGCTCAAGCTGGTCATCAATCAAATCAATCATAAGTTTGCCTATTATCTAACTTTTCCTGTAAAACAATCAAGTTCGTGAAACAATGAATCAAGAGGACTTCTAGGGATGAAATGTAGGCTCTTTGGATCGGTAGGATATATAGGTTAAGTGTCTCAAATAAAAACAAATTCAACTCAATTCCATCACCCAACCGTGATCATGAACACCACCGGTTACCAAACACTAATCGGTTCCTCCCTACTAACCCCAACACCAACACACTTCCCAAACAATTATTCGAACATCATTTTTTTTTCTTTTTTTTTTTTTTGTTTTTTAGATAACCTTTTGCACAATTTATCTAGGTTTAGCCTTCGGGTTTTTCGCCCGAGTCTCCTAGACCAGTTTCCCGTACTGATTGCTCGTTTCCACTTACATTAGTGGTCAAGCACTTGGAGTAAAATCCATTCGGCCTCCATTTTTCTTTTTTTTTTTTATCCGGTAAACAAGATTAATCCGAAAGAAATAGCAAAATCCAAAATCCAATCCGTGTTCTACGTCCCGAATTATTAAAAGAAAAGTGAAAAAGAACTGTTTCTGAAGCTATCGAACGAAAAAAAAAAATAAAAATATAACCTAGGCTGGGAATGAATATCACGAGTTCACAAACTCATATTTTAAAAATCTGCCAACGCGCACCTCGCGGCCGCAGATAAGCCCGCAGGCCGCGGCGAAGATCGGCTCTGCGGTCGCGAATCGTCCCGAGGCCGCGGGTTTTAAGCTCTGAAGTTCAGCGACTTGGGACCCTTTTGATCGCCACGGCCGCGGGGAAGAAGAAGTCGCGGCCGCGGGAGGAAAACCTGGGCGTGCGTGTGGAGGAGAGGGTAACAGGTGTCGCGGCATGGCAGGCTCGCCGCGGCGCGATGGGGATGGGTTCCGCGGCGTGATGAGAGCGACGCGGCGTGGCAGGGTCGGCTGTCGCGGCGTGACGGGATTTCACGGCGCGGCGTAGCAGGTCTCTTCTTCACGGCGTGGTGCAGGTGAGGGTGGCTGTGAGCTTCTCGGCGTGGGAGGAGTGACGTGGCGCGGCGGAGGGAGGGGGCGTGCTGTGAGGAGTAGCAGGTGCCGTGAAGCTTGAGAATATAGTGCCAGTTAGGGAGAGCTTCTGTCGGAGAGCCGTGGTGAGAGGTGGTGTGAAGGGTCGCAACCGTCGTGAAGAAGATGCAGCTGTTGCATCTTGAGCAGGTGAAGGTGGTCTCTCTAACGTCGTGGAGATCTGATGTGCAGCCACTTGGAGAGGAAGGTGCTTAAAAAGCATGTACAACTAATGTCTCAGCCCCGATTGAACTCATCCGACTTCATAACCGAGTTTCGATGTTTCTTGCTTGCGAAATTATTTTTTTTACCTTTTTTAGTTGAAGTCAACCGAGGTATCCAACCTGCACATCACTAGACGAAAACAAAAACGGAGAAAACGAAGAAAATAACCGAAAGAAAACACAAAGACTCTAAAATAGAAGAAAACACACGGCACGAAACAAAACAGACCAAAACTGAAAGAAAAAACATAAAATGGGGGAAAAATAAAGGAAAAATAATGACGAAAAACGTGACAAAAATGGAACGAACAACTCCCCCACACTAAAACCTTTGTTCGTCCCGAACAAAAAGAAAGGAAAAGAAACAAAAACAAGCAAACGAGCATGGATAACAGTTTCAGACAAGACAAGTCTCATATTTATCAACTTAGCCGAGGAGAATTCCAATGACCAATCACGCATATCTCAACTACACTTGAATGCAACATCTTGAAACGACAAACTCTCAAGCACGGAAATATAATACATAAGTGCCTCACTCAATTTCTTTCATGAATATGAAATGGGACACTCAAATTGGTCGATCATCATGCATCAACATAAGCTTGCTCGTCGTCTATTCATGCTCTAAACAATTAAAGATTGTGACTTGAAAATCAAAAGGACTTATGGGTTGCAGTGAAGGTATCAAGGAAGGAAAAATATAAAGATAGAGTGGTCCAAATAAAAAATCATGTCCTCGAGTATATAAACCACTCGATTATCTCACCATCTATCCAAAATCAGCACAACATCAATCGTTCTCATCAAAACTCCATGCAACAATTACATATGCTCAAGCTGAATTGCAATTCAAGTACTCAACTCTTCTTGTTTTTACTTTTTTTTAGGGAGTTTGCTTTTTCCTAACAAAACCGAGACGCAAGGACAACATTCTCTAGGTTTAAACATTGGAGGTCATCCAAGTTTCCTAGAGTAGTTTCCCAATACTCATTACTCGTAAAAAAATCCACAAGTAAGCGGAGTAGAATCCTTTACATCCGTCTTGCGAGTCCCCATTTCTTTTTTTTCATTTTTTTTTGTCAAGCACCCAAAATGCAACTCAAACAAGTTATGCGCCTTCTCCAAACACATATTAAGAGCTCCATCATCATAACAAATTCATTGTCAAATCTTGAAATAATTCAATCAAATCGGTTGACAAGAAATACAGTTTAAGGCTCAACGGGCTACTAATAGAAATATAATCTCAAGGGTCAATGAAAAAGGCTAAACGAGCAATGTCAAAGAAATGCCTCAATCATTTTCACAATTCACTACTTTAATCAATTCATTTCAAAATAAACTCAAAGCAAGTTCTGATCAACAAGAATTCGACCAATATCTCTCAAGAAACGAAATAAGGCTCAAGACCTCACATAAGGTAAATAATGCCCAACAAAACGGAACATCAAGTTCATCAAAATATACTAATCATGATCATCATCACATCTCCTAAACATCATCAATAATTCTCGACAAATCTCAAAATCACCATGATCCATGCTCTAAAAACACACGAACAGACTCAAGAAAAGACACACAAACGAAAGCAAAAAATGAAAACAACCTACAAGACCTAGACCTTATCAACCATATAAGCACATAATCATGCAAAAACTCCCCCACACTTAAAACCGAACAATGTCCCCATTGTCGATCGTCAGTGCAAGGGAATTAACTCATATAATCAACCAAACACAAAGGAAAAACTAAGACACTAAACAAAATACGAAAATAAAGAGAAAGAAAAAGATATAAACGTACAGGGCACAGTGACTAGACTAGTCACTGTGAGTCCGGTGGTGCAGGCGGAGGGTGGAGGTAGTCAGGCCCCGAACAGCGGTGGGCCTTTGTCAGCTCAAATCTCTCGCCCCATAGGGATCGGGGCAACTCTCTGAAACTCGACAGAGGATCAATACGGCATTCCTTCTCATCTATAGCTCGGTCCTGCAATGCCCTCTTAACGTGCTCTCGCATGCACGCATCCTCGGTCAGCTGCTCAATCGCCCTGAGGTAAGCACACTCTTCAACCACATTCGCCTGCGGCTCAGGCCCGGTCTCTCGAACATAAATAGCAATGGACTCGCCTAAAAATGTCATACTTGTCGTCCCCTTCTTCACGTCTATGACAGTGCTCGTGGTAGCCATGAAGGGTCGGCCAAGGAGAGTGGTGTGCTGCTTCCCATTTTCTTGTACGTTCCCCATGTCGAGCACAACGAAGTCCACGGGGACTATCAACTTCCCCACTCGGACAAGCACATCCTCCACAATCCCTACTGGTTGGCGAAAAGAGCGATCAACCAGCTGTAGGCGCATCTTGGTAGGCTTCAAGTCTCCGAGCCCGAGCCTCTGATAAACTGTTAGTGGCATGAGATTGATGCCCGCTCCTAAGTCAAGCATGCCCGAGGTCTCTTCCCCATTCTCGAAGGCCATAGTGATCACGAAGCCTCCGGGATCCTTCTCCTTCTTCGGCAAGACACTCGCCGCTTCGCAAATAATCACCCCCTCACCACTCTCAAGTCGCTTCTTGTTCGTGGCCACTTCTTTGAAGAATCGTGCGTAAGCCGGTATTTTCTGTAACACATCAGGAGGAGATAAGTCGACATTGGCTTTAGCCAACATCGCATGAAGGTCCCGAATCATGGTGCGGTCCTTCTCCTCTAACAGTCAGCTCGGGAAGGGGATTTTTGGTCTGTAGGGGTTAGGAGATTTGTGAAAGTAGGCTCGGGAGGTGGTGTCACTGGGGTTTCCTCTTCTCTCTTGTTTTTCTTCGTGATCTCGATGTCGGGTATGACCACTGTCACCGCATTTGCTTGCTCTGGCTGGTTTGGCAATTTTCCTTTGTTCATATCGGCCTCGATGGCCCCAACTCGTGTAGCCAACTGGCCTACTTGTGTCTCAAGACGGTTAATGGAAGCATCATGATTTGTGACGAAATTGAGGATTTTGTCTAGCTTGTCGTCTGTGCTCGAGTGAGTTGGTCCGATTTCTGGTGTTGGCAGCCCTAACATTCCTCTCGGTTGCTGCTGTTGCGGGACAAAGTTGGCTTGAGGTGGTTGCTGGTAGTGGTTGTTGGACCATGAGAAATGAGGGTGGTTTCGCCACCCTGGGTTGTATGTGTTCGAATAGGGGTCATTCCCGGGCCGGTTCTGATAACCCAGCAATGCATTAACCTCGATATTCTGACCTCCGTACCCCGGCTCGACAGCCGATGGACACACTTCTGAACTGTGTCCCTGACTCCACATGCACCACAAACATTCACCGCCATCGTCTGAATCGGTGAGGAACTTCGAGCATTCAATAGTCGCATCTGCTTCGTAAGCTCGGCTAACTGTTGGGCCATGGCACTATTGCTCGAGCCAACCTCATTCACTGCTTCCCTCTTCCCTCTGACACTTTTCTAATACGAGTTAGCATTCATCGTCTCATAGATAGCGATCATCTCTTCTGCCGTCCTGGCCCCGATATCCCCTCCAGCTGCATTGTCCACCATGTACTGCAGGTTCTGGTGGAGGGAGTCGTAGAAACAATTCGCTAGTAGCCCCGGAGCGAGGTTGTGGTGGGGGCACTGCCTCTGAAGGTCCTTGAAGCGTTCCCAAGCCTCGTGAAGAGGCTCGTGCGGTAGTTGGGCGAAGGAGACTATTTGAGACCGAATGTCTTGGGTCTTCTGGTGGGAATAGTACTTCCCGACAAATTTAGCATAAACCTCTGGCCAAGTTGTGAGAGAATCTGGGGCGAGGGTCATGAACCACGCCTTGGCTCGGTCCTTCAGAGTCTCCGGGAAACATCGCATTTTTAGATGGTCCTCAGACAGCCCGTGTAGAGGAAACGTCTGGAGGACGTTGTAGAACTCCCGGAGGAAGTGGAGTGGGTCCTCGTTGGCGAGCCCGTGGAACGATGGGAGCTGATTGTAGTGGACTACCTTCAGCTCATAGTTGCGGGCGGCTTGTGGCAACCGGAGGCACGATGTTACTGGCCCGATCATGGGCTGAGCCAGGTTCCGGAGGATGTTGCGAGGTGGTTGTTGCTGTTGTTCACCTATGTCGAAACTGTTGCCTTCGGACGATTTCTGGGAGTGCTCGTCTCCTTCGTTAGATTCGAGAGTAAGCTCTTCCAGCATCTCCCTCAGGCTCTCATTGGCTAATTTGTTGATCGGAGATAGCAATTTGCGTCCACTCCTGGTACGCATACACTAAACCAACAAGGGTTACAAGCACCAATGATAGATAAAAGAAAATAAAATGAAAATAAAAGAAAACAAAGAACTAACACCTAACAAATAAAAAGAACACAAGAGAAACACGGAAAAAATTGAATAAGCGCACAAAATATATCCTAAACCTTCCCCGACAACGACGCCAAATTTTTGGGTACAAATTTTTATTTTTTACCGAGTATCGAATCGAAAGATTCGTTCCCCGGGTCGATCTCACGAGGAAGGCGGTTCGGTATTCAGTTTTAGTATCAATCACACATAAAAAGAAAATAAATCCTAAGCATACTAATCAAATAGGGGAGAGAGTAATTACCAACTAAGAAATATCATAAAAATAATAAACTACCTAATAAAATGCGAACGAAACAAAGATGGAGAAGCTAGGGAGTCGGGGATAATTAATTCAAGTTTTTTAGCACAACTGGGCAATTGATCGTTTGGTTCGGAATTGACACTCTCGCCTAAACGTCTAGCGGTTCGCTCCCAATAACTCCTCGTAACAAGCAACTGAACATAGACGAACAAGTTCGAGCACACAATACAGGCCAATTATCCAACCCCAATAACGTTTCGTAACAAGGAAAAGACACCGACAAGCATATGTTTCAATCCAGACCCATAGATTATTCAATTATGAAATCATCTACCTCATGCGAGCCTAGGTCTACGACTTTTCCCCTTTCGGTTCTAAAAGTTGTTAATTAAATTAGAAGAGAATTAATCAACTAATCATATAGAATCAACAAACCCTAACTCGACTAATCAACATTCAATTATTTCTAATTGCAAGATCGAAGTGTCACTCTTCGATTATATCAATCAATCAAGCACAAATTCATCAATTCCTAATCAAATTAACTCACACAAGAACGAACAAGTCAAGCCCGACAAATATACGTTAAACAAGAACAATCATCCCTTATCGCTAGCAATAGAAATTAGCTATGTAACATGAATTCAACACAATCAAGCAATTCACCCAAGATAATCATTCACATGAATTAAAGAAGATGAAAAACTTACAATTAAAATCTAATCCAATAGTTGAATCCAATTACAAGCTAAATCTCTAAATAATAATAAGAAGAAGAAGAAAAATGGAAAAGAAAGGTGAAAAGAAGAAGAAGAAGAAGAAGAAGAAGAAGAAGAAGAAGAAGAAGAAGAAGAAGAAGAAGAAGAAGAAGAAGAAGAAGAAGAAGAAGAAGAAGAAGAAGAAGAAGAAGGAAGGAAGGAAGGAGAAAGAGGGAGGTTTGTGAGTTTTCTCGGGCTAGGGTTTGTCTTCCAGAAAGGGAGGGAATGAATCCCCAAATCGTTCAATAAATCTACTTTTAAAACCTGTTTTCGCGACCTCCGCGGCCGCGGTGAAGTAAGCCTCGCGGCCGCGACTTTCTCCGAGGCCGCAGGTTTTTTTCGCTGAAGTTGGGACTTTGGCAGTTTTTTGTTCACCGTGGCCTCGGTGAAGAAAGGGGTCGCGGCCGCGGTGAAGAAAACTGGGCTGCACTGCACGACTTTACGATTTTTGCTCGTTCGGGTTCGTTTGAACTTAGAATTGAGTTCCGTTTTTTTTCTACGCATTGTTAACGAACCCCTCTATCTAACTATGTAAACCCATCAAATATTTTCTTGAAAACTTGTCCTCCCAAAGCTTATGACATGCACACCAAAAACGTAATTTGCGCGACTTTGCTGTTTGAGCCCGTTCGGGCTCGTTCAAGCTCGAAATTGAGTTCCACTTCTTCCTATATGTCGCCAACGAACCCATCTTCACAACCATGATTTCCCGATCAGATTTTGGGCTAAATCCATTCCTCACGGGGCTTCCGACATGCACACCAAAAACAAAACAAAACCGGAAAAACACACGAGAAACAAGAGAAATACCAAAATAGAGCAAACCACAAAATAAACTACAAAACGAACTAAAAAAATAACTAAAAGACCTAATATGGGTGTAAAAGAAAGGCAAAATGACAACAAAAAATGCAACAAAAATGGGACAAACACGCATCAAGGGCACTATGAGTATTTGGTGATGCCATTCGGGCTGTGCAACACCCCATCCACTTTCCAGTTTGCTATGAATTCCATCTTCAAGGAGCATCTACGTATGTTTGTTCTAGTCTTATTTGATGATATATTGGTATATTCGAAGTCATGGGCTGAACATCTAGAGCATTTGAAAGTGGTGCTCGAAGTCTTGGAGACTAACTCGTTCCACATCAAGCCGTCCAAGTGTTCATTCGGGCAGGAGATGGTCGAGTACCTAGGCCACTTTATATCTCACAATGGCGTGACGGTTGATCCACGAAAGATAGAGGCTATGGTCGACTAGCCCAAGCCAACGAGTCTCACGCAACTGAGAGGATTCTTAGGGCTCACAGCGAAAGTTTGTGAAGGATTATGGGACCATCGCCAAGCCACTTACGGAGATGACCAAGAAATGAGGGTTCACATGGACCAAAGCTAGCGAGGAGGCATTTGAGAAGCTGAAGGGTGCTATGACTACCACGCCAGTACTCGCTATGCCAAGGTTTGATGTCTTGTTGGAGGTGCACACGGATGCTAGTGATATTGGGATTGGAGCCGTATTAGTACAGGAAGGGCGACCCTTAGCCTATCTTAGCAAGGCACTGGGCACGACTCGATTAGGTTTATCTGTGTACGTAAAGGAGATGCTAGCAGTTGTCGAAGCTGTGAGATGCTGGAGGCCCTATCTACTGGGGCGACGTTTTCGGATTATGACCGACCAGCAACCGCTCAAGCATCTACTTGAGTAGAGGATTGTGACATCCGAGCAGCAGAAGTTTGTCTCGAAACTCATGGGGTTCGACTTCGAAATAGTCTACCGGCCGGGTCGACAGAATGCCGTGGCCAACGCACTTTCCCGGCGAACAGATGTAGCAGAGCTTAACTCTATTATGGGGCCGACTTAGGCTATTTGGGATGAAGTTCGGAAGGCCCAGGAGGAGGATACTTACTGTCAGGAGTGGCACCGAGGGATCATAGCAGGAGAGGCTATCGCTACTGACTACGAGCTACACAACGACTTGCTCCTACACCGAGGCAGAGTCTTTGTTCCCGACAAAGAACAGCTACGCGAGAAGATCATACAGCACTTCCATGATTCTAAAATTAGAGGTCACTCAGGTATCTACCGCACATGGATGAGGATAGCCAATACCTTCTGTTGGCACGGACAACATGGCACGGTTCGGGACTACATCGCGAGGTGCAACGACTGTCAGCACACTAAGGCTGATTCGCGACGACCAAGTGGGCTGTTACAGCCTCTACCGGTACCCGACGCAGTTTGGAAGGATATTACGATGGATTTCATCGAAGCTTTGCCAAGTTCTAATGGGTTCAATGTTGTTATGGTCGTAGTGGATCGACTTACGAAGTATGCCCATTTCATACCCATCACCCATCCTTACACAGCAAAGTCAATTGCCAGGTTATTCGTCGAGTATGTGATGAAGCTGCATGGAGCGCCACGTTCTATTGTTTTTTATCGAGATCGGATCTTTATGAGTAGCTTTTGGTCTGAATTTTTTAAGCTGCAAGGGACCAAGTTATCAATAAGCTCAGCCTACCACCCACAGACGGATAGGCAAACTGAGGTATCTAATCGAACTCTTGAACAGTACTTAAGGTGCTATGTCCATCAATT
The DNA here is from genome assembly GCA_902706635.1 of Striga hermonthica. Taxonomy (NCBI): domain Eukaryota; kingdom Viridiplantae; phylum Streptophyta; class Magnoliopsida; order Lamiales; family Orobanchaceae; genus Striga; species Striga hermonthica. The sequence goes on along the minus strand of CACSLK010027388.1, from coordinate 2,380,141 downwards.
TCCATAGAAGTGGGAAAACTTTCTGCCATGGGCTGAGTATTGGTACAACAACACTAATAACGAGTCAACTAAGATGACGCCATTCGAGTTGGTATATGGGTGCAAACCGCCGACGTTGATCAATTATTCGGAAGGAAGTACAGTCAACGATGAGGTTGGTCGAGAGCTGGAGGAACGAGATTTGATGTTGCGGGAACTAAAGAAGAATCTCGAAGGCTCGATTAACCGGACCAAAGCCTTCGCAGATGGAAAAAGGCGTGAAGAAAATTTTGCACCAGGAGAGTATGACTACTTGAAGCTGCGACCATTCAGGCAGCGCACGACAGCACAAAGGGTCGCAACCAAGCTAGGCGTCCGCTACTATTGGCCCTATCAGATTCTGAAGTGCATTGGCCAGGTAGCTTATCGCCTAGAGCTGCCGGAGAGTTCGCAAATCCATCCAGTTATTCATGTCTCCCAGCTCAAGAGAAGTCTAGGGGAAGCACACAAATATTGTGAAGAGTTGCCCGCAACCGCGACTGACGGGAGGATCATTGTGCGCCTGAAACGAGCGATCGAGTATCACAAGGTAAGGAAATCAGGGCGCTACCGCTGGGAGGTACTAGTTGATTGGGAAGAGCTACCGCCTGAAGAAGCCACGTGGGAAGACCTTGATGAGATGCACGATCAATTCCCAAGTTTCATCCTTGAGGACAAAGAATCGCTTGAAGGGGACGGGAATGATGCGGAAGTGGCTAGGCACCTCAAGAACGCAACGAGTCGCGCTTACCACGCACGCAAGAGGATAGCACGAGAGATGACTGAGATGCGCACTATCGAAGGAAATGCACGCAGGGCATGCGAAGATGGCCAGCGTGAAGGCACGGGCGGATGCGAGCAGGCGACAGGTGTGTATGAGGCGTCTGATGACGGATCGTGATTTCTGTCTATACGGGTTGTGAATAAACGCGCACACGGGCCTTCGTTTACTCACGATAGGTGTGACTAAAAGACGCACTATCGGCCTTCTCCTGGACACTGTGACTTCAAGACGCTCTAATGGCCTACTTTCCGAAACTATATGTAAACACGCTCTATGGCCTTGCTTAACACACGTTAGAACATAAAGTTCCCCTCTCTAAATTGACTCATCAATTCAAGACTCAACATTCATCCATACTCAATAATGAAAGGTACATGCGTATTTATAGGTGCATAATTTAAATCTAAGCCTAATAGATCAAGATTTCCTAATTCAATAATTAAAAGCAACAAGGTAATAAAATCCTATTATTATTAAAACTGCTAATGTCTTGACTTGCACTCCAAGAATTTTTAGAAGCTTAAGTCTTGTGCACAAAAATCCTTCGGCCGCCTTCCATACGTGTCGCGCGCGTCCGCCACTCACCTTGCCTACTCCTCATGGTGCGCGGACTCGTGCGCCCTGCCTGTGTCGCACGCGCACGACTATGTGCGCCCCAAGTCTGTGTCGCCTTGCCCTCGCGCGTGCGTGCCCGCCTTGCCTAGTCCTCCACTGCTTAGGACGTCCGCGCCCGTATCGCAATCGCGCGCCCTTGTGCGCTCCCAGCGTTCGCCGTCTCTCTTGCGCGCGTGCACCTCAACCCCCAGCACTCCTATGCCTTCGTGGTCTAGGCCAACGCCCGCGCTGCAACTCCACTCCCGCGCCAATGTGCGCGCCCCTTCATTGATGCCTAAGTCCCGCGCGTCCCGGCTACCGCCCGCGCCCCAATCACCTACGGCGCACCCTACCACGCCCGCTACTTCGCGTGTCACATCACATCGCCCGAAGGCTCCAATCACCTACCGCATATCCCCGCGCACCTGCTGCGTTGCGCGTACTGCCCACACCCGTGGACTGCTCGCCTACCGTACACTCCCGTGCACCCAACGCCGCCTGCGTGTCGACCACTTGCTCGTCCGCATCATGGCACGATGCGCGCCACTCACCCGTGCTCGCATCCCTGTCGTCGATCGACTCCGACTGCTCGCCCGGTGGCCATGGGTCCCAACCTTCCAACCCAATACAATCTCCAGCTCGCCATATCCAACCATCCTCTACCCTTTGCTTACCTCTCCTTCGAGCTTCCATCCTCCAAACTTTCTTTTTCCTTGCACAAGGCTTGCACCAACACTTCCCTTCCTAAGTCTTTGCTTTGTATTTCCTTTGGGCTTGCTTGGCCTTGTACTTCCCAGATTTGACTTTTGATTTCGAACCACATCCCTTTGGCCAATCTCTTACACAAGAAGGTCGATATATTGGAATTGATGGCTCCTCTAGCATGTTGTCCAACCATATGTTGAGATCGTCGCCTCCCTCCTCCTCTGACTCACCTGGGTTGATGACCACTTCCATATCATTCCTCTCCTCTTCGAGACTTTCCTTGTCCTCAAGGATTAGAAAATTCAGCGCACCATCAATAGCATTGTTTTGAATATCAACCACCATTGCTTCTCGGGCTTCTACTAGTTGTCGCTCGTATTCTTCTACGTTCCTTCGCTCATGAAGCTCATCCAAATATGTTTTCTCCCATGGTGTGAGTTCTCTTTCCAATCCCTCCAACATCTCATGATCTTCCCAATCTAACTCATCCAATGGTAAGTAAGACATTTTTTTTTTTTACTCTTTCGAAAAAATTGAACGAAACTAGATAAATATATTATTTTTTTTACTCTAAAAATAACAAAGGACTAGATGACACTTTTTTTTTACTCAAATTTTTGGAAAATATAGGGAAAAATTCGAACAAAATTCGATTCCCCCCAAAAAAAAGAACAAAAATTCAGCCCCCTCAACAAAAGGCAAAACAGAAAAAAGAAAAAAAGATAATTAGACAAAAATACGATCAGCACCTCTCAATGAAAGCACCAATGATGACGGATCGTGATTTCTGTCTATACGAGTTGTGAGTAAACGCGCACACGGGCCTTCGTTTACTCACAATAGGTGTGACGAACAGACGCACTATCAGCCTTCTCCTAGACACTGTGACTTCAAGACGCTCTAATGGCCTTCTTTCCGACACTGTATGTAAACACGCTCTATGGCCTTGGTTAACACACGTTAGAACATAAAGTTCCCCTCTCAAAATTTACTCAATTCAAGACTCAACATTCATCCATACTCAATAATGAAAGGTACATGGGTATTTATAGGTGCATAATTTAAATCTAAGCCTAATAGATCTAGATTTCCTAATTTAATAACTAAAAGCAACAAGGTAATAAAATCCTATTATTACTAAAACTACTAATGTCTTGACTTGCACTCAAAGAATTTCTAGAAGCTTAAGTCTTGTGCACAAAAATCCTTCGGCCGCCTTCCATACGCGTCGCGCGCGTCCGCCACTCACCTTGCCTACTCCTCATGGCGCGCGGACTCGTGCGCCCTGCCTGTGTCACTGCATGCGCCCCAAGTCTGCGCCGCCTTGCCCCCGCACGTGCGTGCCCGCCTTGTCTAGTCCTCCGTTGTTTAGGACGTCCGTGCCCGTATCGCACTCGCGCGCCCTTGTGTGCTCCCAGCGTTCGCCGTCTCTCTTGCGCGCGTGCACCTCAGCCCCCAGCAATCCTATGCCTTCGCGGTCTAGGCCAACGCCCGCGCTGCTGCTCCACTTGCGCGCCAATGTGCGCGCCCCTTCATCGCCGCCTAAGTTCCGCGGGTCCCGGCTACCGCCCGCGCCCCAATCGCCTTCGGCGCACCCTACCGTACCCACTACTTCGCGCGCCGCATCCATCGCCCGAGGCTCTAATCACCTACCGCGCATCCCCGCGTACCTGCTGCGTTGCGCGTACCGCCCACACCCGCGGACTGCTCGCCTACCGTACAATCCCGTGTACCCAATGCCGCCTGCGTGTCGACCACTTGCTCACGTGCATCATGGCACGATGCGCGCCACTCGCCCATGCTCGCATCCCTGTCGCCGATCGACTCCGACTGCTCGCCCGATGGCCATGGGTCCCAACCTTCCAACCCAATACAATCTCCAGCTCGCCATATCCAACCATCCTCTACCCTTTGCTTACCTCTCCTTCGAGCTTCCATCCTCCAAACTCGCCTTTTCCTTGCACAAGGCTTGCACCAACACTTCCCTACCTTAGCCTTTGCTTTGCGTTTCCTTTGGGCTTGCTTGGCCTTGTACTTCCCAGATTTGACTTTTGACTTCAAACCACATCCCTTTGGCCAATCTCTTACACAAGAAGGTCGATATATTGGACATGATGGCTCCTCTAGCATGTTGTCCAACCATATGTTGAGATCGTCGCCTCCCTCCTCCTCTGACTCGCCTGGGTTGATGACCACTTCCGTGTCAGCATCCCAGCACGCGCAGGGACAGGACGCCCTAATCCTTGAGGCATGCGGCATGGGGCGTAAGACCCCAATCCTCGAGGAATGCGGCAACGCGGGCGAGTGACCGAGGATGCGCGTGAAGGCGGCGCCAAGACACAGGCGTGCGCCGCACGCCAGGGGACGTGACACGCGCGCGAAGAAGGCGGTGCCCTAGTCCTCAAGGACTAGGGCGTGCCGGCGGCGCGCAAGGGCGGTGTGCGTAGGGCGGCCGAAGAGAGATAGAGAGATTGAGTGGAATGCAAGCCAAGTTATCTTGTTCCCTTATTACTTCATGATTTCTAGCTTAATTAGGATACTTAATATTTTATTGCTTTATTAGTTCCCTAGGTAGATTAGGACTAGATGTAATTGGTGCCTGTATAAAGGCTATTCCCCATGTTATTTTTAAGAATCAATTTTATGAATAGAAATCTGAACTTTATTTCTTCCACTTTGCTTTAGTTTTCCACCAAAATTCTATTGCAATTTTATTCGTTCCAAGAGGCGTTGTTGTGGCTCGAAGAACACCTATCGGCGATTCAAGGCGCGGGCT
>CACSLK010027388.1:2362237-2374787 GCA_902706635.1 Striga hermonthica | reverse complement strand
CCGATAGGTGTTCTTCAAGCCAAAATAGCTCCTCTTGGAACGAATAAAATTGCAATAGAATTTTGGTGAAAAACTAAAGCAAAGTGGAAGAACAAAAGTTCAGATTTCTATTCATAAAATGGATGATGAAAAATAACATGGGGATGGGGCCTTTATATAGGCACAAAATATGTCTAAGCCTAATCTACCTAGGAAACTAAATAAGCAATAAAATATTAAGTGTCCGAATTAAGCTAGAAATTATATTGCTAGTTGTAAACTAAATCTCTTGGTGTGCACTCCAAGGAACTCTCTTTCTCTCTTTATTCTCTCTCGCACGCACGCCCTTGCACCGCCTCACTTGCGTGCCGCCTTCATCGGCCCTAGTCCTCGAGGACTAGGGCACCGCCTTTAGCGCGTGCATGCTCTCCCGGCGTATCGTGCACGCCAGCACCTTATGCACCCGTTCCATGCGCGTGACCTGCCGCCAGTCCGTATTCCTCAAGGAATGGGGCTTCGCGCCCCGCGCGTGCTTGTGCGTCGTCCGTGTTTCTCGCACGCTGCTCCACTGCGTTCGTCATGCACGCATCTTCGCCAGTCGCCTACGTCCCGCTCACGCACGCCAACCGCTCACACCCGCTGGCCAGCTCCCACTCGCCCATCACTCTTGCTAGTTGCGCGCGTTCGTCCTCGCCCGTTATCAGGCCATTTCCGCACCCCTCGCACGCACTATGCTCAAGTACGCGCATTTCTGCCATCTCTCGTGCAAGCCTCTTACGTGCGTGATATGCCCGACTCGCGGTGTTCTTGAGCTGCCTAGCCACTTCAGCATCATTCCCGTCCCCTTCAAGCGATTCCTTGTCCTCAAGGATGAAACTTGGGAATTGATCGCGCATCTCATCAAGGTCTTCCCACGTGGCTTTTTCAGTTGGCAACTCTTCCCTGTCAACAAGAACCTCCCAGCGATAGCATCTTGCTTTCCTCAGCTTGCGATACTCAATCGCACGTTTTGGGCGCACAATGATCCTACCATCGGTTGCGGTTGCTGGCAATTCCTCACAATACTTTTGCGCTTCTCCTAAACTTCTCTTGAGTTGTGAGACATGAATAACTGGGTGGATCTGTGAACCTTCAGGCAGTTCTAGACGATAAGCTTCTTAACCAATGCGCTTTAGAATCTGATAAGGGCCATAGTAGCGTACTCCCAACTTAGTTGCTGCCCTCTGTGCTGTCGTGCGTTGTCTAAATGGTTGCAGCTCCAAGTAGACGTATTTGCCTGGTGCGTAATTCTCTTCTCGTTGCTTTCCGTCTACAAAGGCTTTGGTTCGATTAAACGAGCCCTTGAGATTTTTCTTTAACTCGCGCAACATCAAGTCTCGCTCCTCGAGTTCTCGACCGACTTCATCATTAACCGTGCCTCCTTCGAGTTGTTGTCCAATGTTGGCTGGTTACCTCGGTTTGTCCATCGGTTTGTGGATGATATGCTGAACTCATGGATAGTTTGGTTCCCTGTAGCTTGAAGAATTCAGACCAAAAGTTGCTCATAAAAATCCTATCCTGGTCAGAAACTATAGATCGCGGAGCTCCATGCAGCTTCATCACGTACTCGACGAATAGTCTGGCAATTGACTTTTCTATGTAAGGATGGGTGATGGGTATGAAGTGGGCATACTTCGTAAGTCGATCCACTACGACCATAACACCGTTGAACCCATTAGAACTTGGAAACCCTTCGATGAAATCCATAGTAATCTCCTCCCAAACTGCATCGGGTACTGGTAGAGGCTGTAGTAGGCCGCTTGGTCGTTGCGAATCAGCCTTAGTGCGCTGACAGTCGTCGCACCTCGTGATGTAGTCTCGGACCGTGCCTTGCTGTCCTGGCCAAAAGAAGGTATTAACTATTCTCATCCATGTGCGGTAGATACCTGAGTGACATCCAATCTTTGAGTCATGGAAGTGCTGCATGATCTTCTCACGTAGCTGCCCACTGTCGGGAACGAACACTCGGCCTCGATGTAGTAAAAGGCCGTTGTGCAACTCATAATCAACAATGGTCTCTCCTGCCTCGATCTTTTGACGCACTTCATTGCAATAAGTATCCTCTTTTTGTACCTTTCGAACTTCCTCCCAGATGGTCCACGCTGGTCCAGTGATAGCATTAAGTTCAGCCACATCTGTCCGTCGAGATAGGGCATCAGCTACAGCATTCTGTCGACCTGGCCGGTAGACTATCTCAAAGTCGAACCCCATAAGTTTCGAGATGAACTTCTGCTGCTCGGAAGTAACGATCCTTTGTTCGAGTAGATGCTTGAGTGGTTGCGGGTCGGTCATAATCCGAAATCGTCGCCCCAGCAGATAGGGCCTCCAGCACCTCACAGCTTCGACAACATTAAGCATCTCTTTGACGTACACAGATAGACCCAATCGAGGCGTGCCTAGCGCCTTGCTAAGATAAGCTAAGGTTCGCCCTTCCTGCACTAACACGGCTCCAATCCCTATATCACTAGCATCTGTGTGTACCTTGAACAAGACATCAAACCTTGGCATTGCGAGTACTGGCAATGTAGTCATGGCGCCTTTCAGTTTTTCAAATGCCTCCTCGTAGCCTTGGTCCATGTGAATCCTCCTTTCTTGGTCATCTCTGTAAGTGGCTTGGCAATGGTTCTATAATCCTTCACAAACTTCCGGTAATAGCCCGTGAGCCCTAGGAACCCTCTGAGTTGCGTGAGACTTGTTGGCTTTGGCCAGTCAACCATCGCCTCTATCTTCCTTGGATCAACTGTCACACCATTATGAGATATAAAGTGGCCTAAGTACTCGACCATCTCCTGTCCGAATGAGCACTTGGACGGCTTGATGTGAAATGAGTTAGCCTCCAAGACTTCAAGCACCACTCTCAAATGCTCCAGATGTTCAGCCCATGACTTCGAATATACCAGTATATCTTCAAAGAAGACTAGAAGAAACTTTCGTAGATTCTCCTTGAAGATGGAATTCATAGCAAACATGAAAGTGGATGGAGCGTTGCATAGCCCGAATGGCATCACCAAATACTCATAGTGCCCCTGATGCGTACGAAAAGATGTCTTCGGTATGTCGGCTTTGTGAAGTCGAATCTGATGATAACCAGCTCTCAGATCGAGCTTCGAGAAGTAACGTGATCCAGCTAACTCATCGAGCATGTCGTCGACACTAGGAATAGAAAATCGATCCTTGATAGTCGCGGCATTCAGAGCTCGGTAGTCGGTACAGAACCTCCATGTGCCATCTTTCTTTTTAGCGAACAGTACTGGTGAAGAAAATGGACTTTTGCTATGTTGAATTAAACCCGATTCTAGCATCTCAGCCACTTACCTCTCAATCTCAGTTTTCTGGAAGTGAGCGTACCTATAGGGATGGACGTGCACTGCATGCTGCTCATTAATCAGGGGTATGCGGTGATCGAACTCCCGGTGAGGTGGTAGGCCCTTGGGTTCGCCTAGCACTCCTTCGAATTCCTCAAGAAGCTCGCGCACATCGGCTTGCTACTGCTCGGCATCTTCCGTGTGCGGATCCTTACTTTCGACTACTACCGCGAATATTTGACCGCCACTTCGCCAAACTCTTTCGATACTCTGCAACCCAACTTCTTTAGTTCCTTTCTTAGTGCCGGTGCTCAGGGTGACTTGCCGACCTCCAGATTTGAACTCCATAACTCCAGTTCGGTAGTCGGTGGTTACCTTGCCTAATTCTTCGAGCCACTGGACTCCTAGCACGACATCAGGTCCGACTAGGGGTAAATCATAGAGATCAGCCTTTACCGTAACTCCTTGGAACTTGATTGGCACCTTTCGAAAGGACTCAGTGCATTGCAGCCTCTCACCATTAGCTACTCGTACCTCGAAAAGCTCAATCTTCGTGGTTGATAAGTTCAGCTTCTGGGACAAGTCAGCATTAATGAAGTTATGTGATGACCCGTTGTCCACGAGCACCATCACCCTTCGATCCTTGACCCCAGCTGGAAATCGCATCGTCCTTGGCCCTCTAATCCCGGCCATTGCATGCATCGAGATTTCTGCTTCTTCGCCGGGCACTTCAACCTCATCCTCCTGATGTGGTTCTTTCTCGTCCTCAGATCCTTCCTCATCAGAATTAGCAACTTCAATCACAAAAGCTTGCTTACATTGATGGGCTGGCGTAAATTTCTCTTCGCATTTGAAACATAAGCCCTTCTCTCGTTGGCGCTTGACTTCCTCGGGAGATAGCCGCCTGACTATTGGCCCTGTTAGTCGAGCGCTGATGACAGGTCGTGCGCCCGCGGTTGCATGGATCGGGCCCGAGCGTCGGTTATCGGTGAATCGGCCGTCCGCCCGTCCCCTTCGCATCGCAACTAGATGGTCTTCGCGGCGTCGGGCTACCTACATGGCTGAGTGCATCGTGTCCACCTATGAAGGCTACCACCAGTCGGACTTCTGCGGCTAGATCGAATTTCAGCCCACCTATGAAGGCTCCCACCAGTGCATCCTCGGACCAATCTCGCACGCGGCAGGCTATGCGTTCAAACTTCTTGATGTACTCGCGCAAGCTGCCTGTCTGGCGTATTCGTGCGAGAGCCTCGTTGTAGTTATGGTAATCGGACGTACCAAAGCGTGTGAGCAACTCCCTCTCAAAGTCAGCCCATGTGATGATCTGCTGCCGCTTACGGTAGATCCTTGAGAGCCATTGCCACCACACATTGGCCTCACCATCAAGATAGAATGTTGCGTACCTTACTCGGTCATGGCCTTCGGTTTCGTTGAGTTCGAAATATTGCGCAATACGATTGAGCCAAGCCTCCGGATCACTACCCATGAATGTGGAGATCACAAATTTTGGCTTGTCGGGCCTCGGCCGCTCTCGGTAATTGGATGCCTGCGATCGCTGGTCGAACTCGTCCTCGTGCTCGTAGTCTTCGCGTCGCTGCTCCCCGTCACGCTGCTCGTGCGCGCGCCGATCCTCACGCTGTGGTGATGGCGTGCGCTCGGCGTATCGGCGGTGTTCGGGCTTTGGCTGGTCGTCGCTCTACCGTGGTGGTTGCTGCTGGAACGCACGTAAGACCTCTTCTATTCGTTGGTCGAGTTGTGCCACGGTGGCGTTGGTGTTGCCTTGGCCTTCGTCGAGCGATCCAAGCCTTCCCTCCATAACTTCGCTCATACTTCGCATCTGGATGTCAAGATTATCGATCTTGTCCTTCATCTCTTTATTGGCTATTGCTTTCTTCTCTTCCCTACGCTCTTTGCTTCGAGGACTCGTGATGATGATATATATTATCTTTTTTTTTTATAGGGGGAACGAAAAAGGAAGAAGAAAAACAAAGAGAATAGGATAGAAGAAAAACACACGATCTAACACCTCTCAATGAAAGCACCAATGATGAAGATCGTGTGTTTCGATTGCCGATAAGCCACGATCCCGCGCCTTGAATTGCCGATAGGTGTTCTTCGAGCCACAACAGCGCCTCTTGGAACGAATAAAATTGCAATAGAATTTTGGTGAAAAACTAAAGCAAAGTGGAAGAACAAAAGTTCAGATTTCCATTCATAAAATTGATGATGAAAATAACATGGGGATGGGGCCTTTATATAGGCACAAAATATGTCTAAACCTAATCTACCTAGGAAACTAAATAAACAATAAAATATTAGGTGTCCTAATTATGAAATGTGTAGCAGACTCAACCATGGAGGCTGAGTATGTAGCAGCCTCAGAGGCAGCGAAAGAAGCTGTCTGGCTCAGGAATTTTCTCCTCGACCTTGATGTGGTACCGAGTTTGCCCGCTGCAATCACAGTGTTCTGTGATAACAGCAGAGCAGTAGCAAATTCGAAGGAGCCATGGACTCATAAAGAGAGTAAACACATAGAGCGCAAGTACCACCTGATACGAGAAATCGTTGGACGAGGAGAAGTCGTTGTTGCCAAGATACAATCAGAGGACAAACCTAGCAGATCCTTTTACGAAGAGCCTACCGGCGAAAGTCTTTATGAGACACGTAGAAGGAATGGGAGTCAGATGTTAGGGCAACATAGTAGACTAGTATTTGAGAATTAGATTGAAAGAAATTATGGTTATTTTGTTTAGCCATGAGCTTATAAAGCATAAGTGGGAGATTGTTAGAGGTATGCTGTAAAAACTATGTTTTGCAGATTCTACCAATTCCATTTTGATCTGGCAATCATGTTTTGGTCAAAGTACATATGTTTGCAGTTTATTTATTTATGCAATACATACTCCATGTCTTATATTGAGGTAGTGTGGTTCGAAGAGTTTCGAACAGAAAGATCACCTATCGGTTCTTTATAAGACTAAACTATTCGTTCACAGTCTAAACTGGCAGTGAGACCCCACTTGGAAAAAGACTGTAGTGTATTCTCGATTCAGTTGGTCTTTGACTGGAGGATTACACTAGCACTTATGTTAAGTGTTGAACAGGACCACGGAAGGATAAGGATATGAGACTCACTGACCGTTGTCGTAACCTAGACCATCAGTGATTGAAGTGTTCCCTTAAGCTGTAAGATAATATAAAATAGGCATATATTTTTATTTCTTATTTATTTGATTTACCAAGTGATTCCTATTTTAATGACATACGAGGTATTTTGGTAAGTAAGAATAATTATATGATGTGATATTATAAATTATTTACGGTCACTATGTTCCAGTGCGCTGGATTGATGACGTCCCCGAAACGAGCTCAGGAAGGAACATTATGTTAAACCCTGCAGATAGACGATTGTCTGACATAATGGTTAAAGTTTGAGTGGTACTAATTTCGGAAATGAATAAGAAGTTGATTAATTATTTTGTCAGTAATTTAATTAATCAACGGACGTTATATCTTAAACATAGGGAGGTAAATCGATCAATCAGATTAATATTATTTAATCATGGAGGCTCGATTTTATTGGTAAAACAATGACTAAATGGGGAGAGCAATAATATTACTCTAGTGGGATGTTTTATTATTTAATTCCATTAAATAGGAATTAATTTTATTCCATATTAATTAATTAATTAGGAGAATAAAATTCCTACTAGAATCTTCTCTTGGGATTAGGAGACTTGGGAGTCTTCTAGAAGATGAAGATTAGTAGAAAATATATTTCCTACATTATATTATTAATTGGAGTAAAATTAGGCTTCCTAAATTAGGAAATAATTTTATTCCATAGTTATTAATTTAATTAGGAAAGATATTCCTACAAGGATCTTCTCTAGTGTTAGGAGACTTAGGAGTCTTCTAAAAAGGAGGAGATTAGTAGGAGATTTCCTTCCTACATTAAATTAGTATTGGAGTAGAATTAGGATTCCTAGGCCTAATGGAATAAGCCCTTTTTTAGCACTTCCTTAAGGTCCCTAATGGAGCCTATAAATACACCTTGTCCCAACCTCTCCTACAATGTTGTCTTGGCCGATTTTTCTCTACTACATACACGAGAGAATTACATCGTTCGAGAGTTAGGGAGATTCGATTAAACGCTCCACCAAGTTTGATCGAAGTAGGTGTTTAGGTAATCCATTAGAAGGCCTTTTGCTACAATATATTGAGCTTTCTAATATATATATATATATTTCGGTCATCATCATCATCTTATCACCGCCTTCCTCCGCCGTGAACCACCGCCGGAGATCGTCCATCACCGCCGGTCGCCGCCCGAACCCAGCCACGCGTAACCGCACGCTACCGCGAGCAGTCGCGCACCGCTGATTGCAGTCCGCGATGCCCAGCGACGTTTGCGTGCTCCCAGCAACGCCCGCTCGTATGCCTTTTCGCATTCGCTGCCAGTCGACGCCTGCGCGAGGTCCCAGCGCCCGTCCTTTACGCATGCGCCTTTCCTCGCACGACCAGGAGTCGTGCACAACACACCCGCGTGATCCCAGACGCGCACGCCTAGTCCGCGACTGTCTAGGTGTCCTTCAACGCACGCGCGACACGCCCCAGCGCCCGTTCGTGCAGCCTGATCCCCGCACGTCCACAACACGCATCCTGCCAGCACTCGTCCGCATCACCCCAGCAGTCCGCGATCGTGCTCGCGACCCGCGTACACGCACAATCCGCACCCTACATGCACGAGCTGCCCGCTCTAACCCGACGCCGAGACCTGCGTGCCGTGTGAACCAAGGTTCGTTGGAACTTTCGATTAGAATCGATTAAAGGCCAAACCTATCCGCCCATTAGGTTGTGGTGTTCAGACGAACTTCACCAACGGTACTCTACATTGTCTCATAGTCGACAAAAATTTTAAAAGGTAAACGTCCATATCCTAACTATATATTCCGTTGCGTTAGGATTTATTTCGATAAGTTCAATACTGTGCATGTTGTTTGACGTTCCTAACAGAACCCAACAGCGCCTTGCTAAAAAAAGCTAAGGGTCGCCCTTCCTGCACTAACATGGCTCCAATCCCATTATCACTAGCATCTGTGTGTACCTCGAACAAGACATCAAACCTTGGCATTGCGAGTACGGGCGTTGTAGTCATGGCACCCTTTAGTTTCTCAAATGCCTCCTCGCTAGCCTTGGTCCATGTAAACCCTCCATTCTTGGTCATCTCCGTAAGTGGCTTGGCAATGGTTCCATAATTCTTCACAAACTTCCGGTAATAGCCCGTGAGCCCTAGGAACCCTCTGAGTTGCGTGAAACTTGTTGGCTTTGGCCAGTCAACCATCGCCTCTATCTTCCTTGGATCAACTATCACGCCATTATGAGATATAAAGTGGCCTAAGTAATCGACCATCTCTTGCCCGAATGAACACTTGGATGGCTTGATATGGAACAAGTTAACCTCCAATACTTCAAGCACCACTCTCAAATGTTCCAGATGTTCAGCCCATGACTTTGAATATACCAGTATATCATCAAAGAAGACTAGAACAAACTTACGTAGATGCTCCTTGAAGATGGAATTCATAGTGAACTGAAAAGTGGATGGGGCGTTGCATAGCCCGAATGGCATCACCAAATACTCATAGCGTCCCTGATGCATACGAAAAGCTTTCTTCGGTATGTCGGCCTTGTGGAGTCGAATCTGATGATAACCAGCTCTCAGATCGAGCTTCGAGAAGTAACATGATCCAGCTAACTCATCGAGCATGTCGTCGACACTAGGAATAGGAAATCGATCCTTGATAGTCGCGGCATTCAGAGCTCGATAATCAGTACAAAACCTCCACGTACCATCTTTCTTTTCAGCTAACAGTACTGGTGAAGAAAGCGGACTCTTGCTATGCTGAATCAACCCCGATTCTAGCATCTCAGCCACTTGCCTCTCAATCTCAGTTTTCTGGAAGTGAGCGTACCTATAGGGATGGACGTGCACTGCATGCTGCTCATTAATCAGGGGTATGCGGTGGTCAAACTCCCGGTGAGGTGGTAGGCCCTTGGGTTTGTCTAGCATTCCTTCGAATTCCTCAAGAAGCTCACACACATCGGCATGCTGCTGTCCGGCCTCTTCCATGTGTGGCTCCTTACTTTCGACTACTACCGTGAATATTTGACCACCACTTCGCCAAACTCTTTCAATACTCTTCAACCCAACTTCTTTAGTACCTTTCTCAGTGCCTGTGCTCAGAGTGACTTGCCGACCTCCAGATTTGAACTCCATAACTCCAGTTCGGTAGTCGGTGGTCACCTTGCCTAATCCTTCGATCCATTGGACTCCTAGCATGACATCAGGTCCGACTAGGGGTAAAGCATAGAGATCAGCCTTTACCGTAACTCCTTGGAACTTGATTGGCACCTTTCGAAAGGATTCAGTGCATTGCAGCCTCTCACCATTAGCTACTTGTACCTCAAAAGGCTCAATCTTCGTGGTTGGTAAATTCAGCTTCTGGGACAAACCAGCATTAATGAAGTTGTGTGATGACCCATTGTCTACGAGCACCATCACCCTACGATCCTTGACCCAAGCTGGCAATCCCATCGTCCTTGGCCCTCTAATCCCTACCATTGCGTGCATCGAAATTTCGGGTTCTTCTTCGAGCACTTCAACCTCATCCTCCTGTTGTGGATCTTCCTCGACCTCAGATCCTTCCTCATCAAAATTAGCAACTTCGATCACAAAAGCCTGCTTACATTGATGGCCTGGTGTAAATTTCTCTACGCATTTGAAACGTAGGCCCTTCTCTCATCGGTGCTTGACTTCCTCGGGAGATAGCCGCCAGACTACTGGCCCTGGTGGTCGAGCGTTGATGACCGATCGTGCGCCCGCGGTCGTATGGATCGGGTCCGAGCGTCGGTTATCGGTGAATCGGCCATCCGCCCATCCCCTTCGCGTCGCAACTAGATGGTCTTTGCGGCGTCGGGCTACCTCCATGGCTGTGTGCATCGTGTCTGGCCGCTCCAGTCGGACTTCTGCGGCTAGATCAAATTTCAGCCCACTTATGAACGCTCCCACTTGTGCATCCTCGGACCTATCTCGCACGCGGCAGGCTATGCGTTCAAACTCCTTGATGTACTCACGCAAGCTGCTTGTCTAGCGTATTCGTGCGAGAGCCTCGTTGTAGTTATGGTAATCAGACGTACCAAAGCGTGTGAGCAACTCCCTCTAAAAGTTGGCCCATGTGATGATCTGCTGCCGCTTACTGTAAATCCTTGAGAGCCATTGCCACCATACATTGGCCTCACCATCAAGGTAGAATGCTGCATACCTTAGTCGGTCATGGCCTTCAGTTTCGTTGAGTTCGAAGTATTGCGCAATACGGTTGAGCCAAGCCTCCAGATCACTACCCGTGAAGGTGGACATCACGAATCTTGGCTTGTCGGGCCTCGGCCGCTCTCGGTAATTGGATGCCTGAGATCACTGGTCGAACTCGTCCTCGTGCTCGTAGCCTTCGCGTCGTCGTTCCTCATCATGCTCGCGCGCGCGCCGCTGCTTGCGTCGATCCTCGCGCTGTGGTGATGGCGTATGCTCGTAGTTTTCGGCGTGTCGGCGGTGTTCGCGCCGTGGATGGACGTCGTGCTGCCGTGGGGGTTGCTGCTGGAACGCGCGCAAGTCTTCTTTTAATCGCTGCTTGAGTCGTGTCACGGCAGCATTGGTGTTGCCTTGGCCTTCGTCGAGCGATCCAAGCCTTCCCTCCATATCTTTGCTCATACTTCGCATCTGGATGTCAAGATTATCGATCTTGTCCTTCGTCTTATTATTGGCCATTGCTTTCTTCTCTTCCATACGCTCTTTGTTTCGAGGACTCGTGATGATGATATTATTTTTTTTTTTGATAGGGGGGACGAAAAAAGAAGAAGAAAAAGAAAGGGAATAGGATAGAAGAAAAACACACGATCTAACACCTCTCAATGAAAGCACCAATGATGAAGATCGTGTGTTTCGATTGCCGATAAGCCGTGATCCCGCGCCTTGAATCACCGATAGGTGTTCTTCGAGCCACAATAGCGCGTCTTGGAACGAATAAAATTGCAATAGAATTTTGGTGAAAAACTAAAGCAAAGTGGAAGAACAAAAGTTCAGATTTCTATTCACAAAATTGATGATGAAAAATAAAATGGGGAATGGCCTTTATATAGGCACCAATTATATCTAATCCTAATCTACCTAGGGAACTAATAAAGCAATAAAATTTTAAGTATCATAATGCATAAAGGAAACTAAATAACTAAGGGATCTTGAGCTTGTCTTGCACTCCAAGTATCTCTCTCTCCCTTAGGTCGTACGCCCGCTGCCTTACTCGCACGCACGCCGCCTCTCATGGCCCTAGTCCTTGAGGACTAGGGCGCCACCTCCTTTCGCGCGTGCATGCCCATCAGGCGTGTCTCGCACGGTGTTGCTGCATGCCGCCTTACCGCGCGCGTGTGTGATGAAGGATCGGATGTTCGTGTCCTCGACTTGTCTCGATCACGGCTTCGCCACGGCCTTGCTCTCGACGATAGGTGTG
Source organism: Striga hermonthica (assembly GCA_902706635.1). Classification (NCBI taxonomy): domain Eukaryota; kingdom Viridiplantae; phylum Streptophyta; class Magnoliopsida; order Lamiales; family Orobanchaceae; genus Striga; species Striga hermonthica. The sequence continues at coordinate 2,362,900 of CACSLK010027388.1, read as the reverse complement.
ATCGACTCGGTTATTAGCCTAACTCTCTCACGATACTTGAGTTCACTTGGTTATTAGCCTCGTTTCACTCGCGAATAGATCGGGTCTTAGCCTCTCTAATCGTTTGAACTGGTTCGGGTCTTAGCCTCACCAATTCGATTTGTATGATCGAATCTCACGACTCTCAACACACGGTTTCGAACAAACGTTCTTTTCTATTCCATTCCAAGACTCTCTCAAAACAATGGGGGATGATCCCTATTTATAGATCCTAACTATGACTAAGTCTAATCTACCTAGGAAACTAATTAAAGCAATTAAATATTAAATATCCTATACAATCTAGATATTATTGTGCAAGTAGGAAACTAAATATCTAAAGTCCTAAATTGACTAGATCTTGATTTTGCTTGGCTTGCACTCCAAACAAATCCAACTCACACGCCCAAAACCTTCAGCCGCCATGTACGCGTCGCGCGCCTGCCAGCTCGCGCGCCGCCCTCGCCTTTCCTACTCCTCGTGGCGCGCGGCAACCCTCGCGCTTGACTCCCACGCAGCGTCCTTCGCGCGCGCCTAGTCCGCCGACCTCCTCATGCACGTGCACGCCTGCTCCCAGCACTCCTATGCCCTTTCTTATTTATTTGATTTACCAAGTGATTCCTATTCTGTTAGGATGACATACGA